>JADRCH010000078.1:1088949-1116837 GCA_019843965.1 Rhynchomys soricoides
CCACCTCCTGGGATAGCTCCACCTCCTGGGATAGCTCCACCTCCTCTTCATTCTTCTCTGCTTCCCACTTCTAAAGGGACTCCCTTGCTCAGGTGAGCTGGGACACCAGCTGCTTTATAAAGTGACTGCTGGCTTGCGGGTGACCATGGGGGCCGTCCCATCACCCGACAACTCAGTGCTTTCTGTGTGTGTGTGTGTGTGTGTGTGTGTGATTAGCACACACAGAACCTATTACAAACCTAAGAGTGTCGAGAATCAAAGTGCTGTGTCAAGGGACTAGAGGTGTCCACAGTGTGGGACACACTGGACTTCAGAGAAGAACAGCACAGGATGCAGGTGGAGGGTAAATTGGCTCTCTGGGGCTAAAGGGTCCTGGGATGAGCAGGTGGAGACTTCTCAGAAGCTTGAGGGTCACGTCATAGAGGACTGTGACTTGCCCGGGCCCTGGGTGGGGACAAGTCAGTGGGAAAGTCCAGGAATCTGACAGTAAATGCAAATCAAGTGAGCTTTGAATTCTGCTCACATGGCATTCTAAATAGCAAAGGAAGCCGTTGCACAATAAGCAATGGGCAAATGCACTGTGCAGCAGGGGCTACTGAGCTTCTGACTGCTTCAGCTGGCAGCGGTGGCCACCATATTGGGAAAGAAGATCAGAGATCCTGTCTGGGCACAGAAGATGAAGGCCAGGCGACTCGTTCTGCTGCAGCATCCGGACTGCGGAGGGCGTGTCTGACAGCCAGTAGAAGAACAACCATGAGCTGCAGTGAAGGGCCGAGTGCAGACAGGAGCAGTAGTGTCTAAGCATTCCCGGCTTCAGGTCTGACTCTGTCACCACCATGGCTCTGGTGGCCACTTCCTGATGGTGGGATTAGGTATCAGCTCCCCTGGAGAGCTTTAGAAAACCCCCTACTCCCCATGGCAGAGACAGGCTCTTCCATCTGCAGAAGTTCAATAGTCTGTCAGGCTGGGGTGCAAACCTTGGAGCCGGCAGCAGCCTATGCCATCTTTGACTTCAAGCTGGCCTGAAGTCTGCTTAGAGGGGAGACTCCCATGGATTATCACACCGAAATAATTTTGAATGGAAAAGGGACTTCACAAACTCTTTATATCCTGTAGTCAGATTTTTTTCCCCTTGATGTCACTAGGGCCAGAATGCCCCCTAGACTCACCACAACCCCGTTTCATTCCGTTTCTGTCCTAGAGAGTCCCTTGTGAATTGGGTATTTGTAGTACACCTGTGAATGGGGGGTGGGGTGGGGGGGAGGGAAGGCCCCCCTATACCATCTGGCAGCACCCATATCTACCACCAGAGGGCAGCATCACCTCACTAAGTGCAGGTCAATCACACACACACTCCCCCCCCCCATCTCCTAGCAACCATTACTTAGCCCCTCCAGCTTTTAAGGCCCAGCTAGGTTCCCCTATGCTGCTCCAGACTCAGGAGGCCAAGGTCCTGCCTGGGAATGGCCTTAGAGGATAGTAGAACCCCTGCTTGCTCTTTGATGGCTTGCAGGGGGCTGAAGGGGAGGAGAGGCAGGGCGCTGAGCCAGATGGTCATGGCAGACCTTCTATTCCTGTGTCCTAGAGCACCAGTCCTTCAGCATAGTTGGAAGTATGCTCGCAAACGTTGATAGCCCCTTGCTGTACCAGATCCCCAGGGCCGCAGTGGGGACAATCAGACGACTAGGTTGAGTGCAGACCCAGAGAAGGGAGCTTACGGTCCTGTGGGCTTGACTAGTTGTCTGTGCTGGGCCAGGGCAGAATGGTGTGGCAGTTAGCCAGGGCCTCAAGCAATGGGAGATGTTTCTCTTCAAGTGCTATTTCTCCATATATTCATGTATTCATGCACACCTCCATCTGCCCACCCACCCACGCATGCATCCACTACTCATCTGTTCATCCACTCATGTACTCAACCATCTGTCTGTCCCTCCATCCGTCTGTCTATCCGTCTGTCTACCACCATCCATCTATCTGTCCATTCGTCCATCCATCCATCCATCCATCCCTCCATCTGCCCATCCATCCATCCATACATACACCCATCCACCCACCCACCCATCCATCCACCTGCTCATCCATCCATCCACCCATCCATCCACCTGCTCATCCATCCATCCATCCATCCACCCATCCATCCATCCATCCATCCATCCATCCACCCACCCACCCACCCACTCACCCATCCATCCACCCACCCACCCATCCTCCATCTGCTTATCCACCCATCCGTTTATGCACTCAGAAAATGCCGTTGGAGGCGTGCGGCCAGGTCATGTGCGTGATTCCAGGCGAACGCAGAGTCTTCGTTCAGCAGAAAACTTACATGAACCAAGTATGCAACTGAAAATTGAAAACTTCCGGCTGCCACATTAAAACCAGGTGAAAGGAATTTCATATTTTATTTAACCCAGTATGTGAAAGAGTTTCCATTTCCACATGAATTCAATATGAGCCATACGTAAGGCATTTTAGCTTGAATTTTAGTACCCAGTCCTCGAGAGCTGGTGTAACCTTCCCACACCAGCTCATCTCCATTGGGTACTGCCACAGTTCAAGCTCCCACTCTACTGTCTGATTAGGGTTTAGAGTGTTCTTCCAGGCTGCATCCTGGCGGCAGGGACAGGTCAGTGGGCCACTATAGTGAAGTGGCCATACCAGAGGGCAAGGTAACTCCTCCCAGTTGATGTGGCAGTCGAGCTTGGCACCGAAGGATGGATAGGAGTTCCTTAAGGGCAAACCGGAAAGAAAACCTTCAATGTCATTTCTGGTTACATCTCCAGAAGATCACGGACAGCCAGCCGGAAGGAACCGGGTGTGTTCAGTGGTGCTCCCACCAGGGAAGAAACAGTGGAGTAGTCTTCTGCCGCAGCCACGCTCCAAACCCCTACTGTGCGACGTGCAGCCAGGAGACCCTGCTCAAGCACCTCTCCTGGTTGCTGCTGGGAGACCCGATGGCCTGCCTTTGGCTGCCTCTGCCTGTGCCCTGGCCATCTGAAGAGAGCAGAAACCCACTCTTTCTCCTGCAGGTGGTGCTCTAGACACTCTGCAGAGCCAGTTGCACTGTGATTGGAGCAGGTCCAGCCCTTCCTTTCTGCACTCTGGAGGGGGCTGTGGCTCTTCTAATTGGGTCCAACTACTGTTTCTTAAGGATTTTCTGAGAACATCAAGGTTGTTCCCAACCACCGTGTTATGCTTGGGAAGCTTCCAGAAACTTCTCCCATGTGGTTCAGACATAGAGGGAATTCCTGGAACCCATCTGTAAGCAGGTTTCTGCTCTGACAATCTTCCTCAGGTTTAACTGAAATCTCTCTTGCTGCTGGTTCAATGTACTCTTCTTGTGGGTCTGTGTCCCCAGCAGGAAGCAGGAAAGTGTCTGTACCTAATACAGCCCTTCTCCATAATAGGGCTCCTTCTGCTAGGAGGAACACTGCCTGCCTCCTTGCAGGACTGAGATGGCCCATCCCTACTTGCTTGGGGGTCCCAGGAGGGAACAAGTGGGACCCCACAGATATGGTCACACTAATGTTCAAGTCTAAGTCCTTAAGTGAAGGAAAGAAATTGTGGTCCTTCCTAAGAGGGGCCACACCTATTACAGCCATGCCAGCCTTGGATTCTGGAAGCTGCTCCCTGCTCCAGAAGCTTCTTGGGGGTAGGAGAAGTATGCAGTGGGAGACCAGTTGGATCTAGGTTCTGTCATTGTGGTCTTGGGCCAGGACAGAGGCCATGACAACCCCACCTCTTCCTACAGCACTGTGAGTTTCTTCCAGGCTTTACCATCTGTCTCTCCTGCTGCCCCCACAGGCCTCATAGGAGATGAGGTGATGGCCTCCCTGCCCACCTTGCCCTGGGGTTATGGACACTATCTAGTCAAGGGTTAACTTGGCAGGCTTAGTTTGGTCACACCCAACTCCTGGTAGGTGACCTCTGACCTCAACCCACTTGGACAGTCTGGCCTGACAGTGTCTGTGTTTGCCTGGCGGTCTCGGGTCACCTCAGTGGTCCTTGCTGACAGTGTGATTTATGGTGGGGCCTTGAGCCATGCGAAGTCACTTGATCTCTCCAGAGCTGAGACTGCAATTTTCTATATGGTGCTCAGGCATGTTAGTGCAGACCACTCCCAGTAACACCCCCTTCCCCGGCATGGAGGCTACATAAGCTGACTTGGCTCGCTCACATACATTCAGGGGACAGTGCGGGCAGCACACCTCCTCTGGATGGGAACCTGTGACAGTGTAGGCCTGGTCTCTCCTGGGCTTTGAGCTGTTCTCTCTGCTGGCGCTTGCATGCATCCTGTCCCTAAGCTCCAAGGCCCTCGGCATATCCCTGGGTCTGAGGTGGTCTTGGAGATCCTAATCTTCAGTGACTGGTTGGGAGGACAGGAGACAGGGAGGTGTCACGGGTCATTCTGTCATAGCCTGGGGTTCATAGGCCTTGCATTGCAGTTTACTGATCCCTTTCATAGCTTGGTGACCCCTTGCTGGCCTCAACTCCCTCTCTCTCCTTTGCCTACTTGGATCGGCACTCCAGGACAGGATGTATTGGGTAGGGCCAGCATCTCTTAAGATAGCACTGGGGCTTATTGTTTTGTGGGGCAGCACTGCTCCCAGAAAGGCTTCACTGACATCCAGGAATGGTGGGACATGGTATGTGACCCTGTGGACAGCTCTCCCAAAGTGCCTGTGGTCTAGTAGCTCCAGGTCCAGCCCTGAGCCTTGGGCATAGCTCTTCTGTAAGGAATGCCTGTCCCTGCATGCTGCTGTGTGGCTCTGTGTGGCCCTTGCTTGCCTTGGAGGCTCTGATGATTGCCCCCCAAAACTCTGTTCTGCTCCAATATCTGCCAGGCCAGGAACTGCGTTTGTCTCCAGATGCTCTCATCCAGGTGAGGTGATCCTGGCTGCCAGCCTAGATAAGACTGACCTTAATTAAAGCTCTAGTCACCACCTCCAGAGCATGGAGACCTAGCTACACGTGTAGTTGGCATGATGCCAGGTCAGTCTGAATGCGGGCCTGGTCTTGACCACAGTGCCTTGGTCTCTGCTCAGCCACAGCCTGGCTAAGGCCTCCCCATCTGTGCCAGAGGCATGTGAATCCCGAGGCCCCTCACCCATATCCCCAGGTCCCAAGGCATGGGGTGAAGAAGACATGGACTTTAAAGGGTGTCTGACATGCCTGATCCTTTGAATGTGGCCGCTCCCCCGCCCGTCAGGCCTGCAGACGTGGCTGCCCCCACACTGCCACGTCTCACTTCCACCCAGGCCGGCAGGAAGCTGCTCGCTCTCGCTCCCTTTTTGTAAATTTTTGGAGGGTTGTTGTTGCAGGGAACATCTGGATGGGGCCCAAGGAACATAATAAAAAGGAGAGAGGCCTGGGGGAGGAGCGGGGGCTGGAGGTCGGAAAAACCATCTGACTTCGCTTTGCGGAGACAGCTGCAATTACACTGCCGAGGCTTTTGCAGCCGCTTCAGACCATGCGGCTGACGTCAGTGGGAAAATATGAAGCTCACCATGGTTTGGTGACACAGAACATGAAATACAGCCCAAGCTCTCTCCTAGCCCTGCTTGGAGTGGGATGGCTGATGGGTTTCCTCGGAAGTGCGGAGTCCAGGGTCTCTCTCTAGGGATGGACTGGGTTCTCTCATCCAGGCCTTCCATGTGACAGGAGGCTGAGCACATAGCTTCACCCCTATTCTTACATTGCCAGTTCCATGGATAGAAGCACCCTGGGCTTTTCTCCAGCAAGCTCTGCCATCCCTCCATCACCCCCAGGCCTGACAAGGGATATGGCCCTCAGGGTGTCATTCTTTTTGCGTCCTCTGGTTCCAGCAACTGTGCTTCCTGTGGTTTACAGGCCTGGATGTTAGTACCTCTCACGGTGTCCTCAGATCTTGGCCACTGCATACTATGGGAAGGAATGCAGCTCACACCATCCTTCTGTCCCTCCTGACCCAGAACAATTCTGAGCTAGCTAGGTGCCTGGCCCCTGTGGTCTTTGCTGAACAAGGGGGTGTCACAAGATTTCAGGGGCTCCCAGGGACACTGGCACATGCAATAGGTCCAGTCTTCCAGGAGGTCCACAGCCTCCCTTGTAGGCCTGCTCACTCTCTGCCACTGTAGCCAGGCTGTGCCGGGTGGAAAGCCTTGCCACTTGTGAGGACATAGGTGCTGCCATCTTTATGCATGGTACAGACATAGGTCTGACAAACAGCCTCACATTGGTTTTGAAAATGTGGCATAAAATAAGTCTGATGGAGATGCCTACTGCACAGGGAAACAGTGTGAGTGTCTGTGAAGGCTATGCTTGGGGACCTGCAGGGCTCAGGCCCTATAGCTCTGCTGGGTTGAACAAACCTATGGATTTTTAGGATTGTGGGAGCCATCCCACAGTTTGGTAGTACACTTTATAGGGGAGAGCTCAGGTCATATCACTTGTCACTGGACTTAAATTGGCTGGGCCCCACTGACTCCTGTCTCTGCCAGGATGAGAGGCCTAGGTCCTATAGGAGCAGCCCTCACTGTGACAGGAGCCAGGGCCCAAGCAATCTGACAAGAAGTCTCAGGGCTCCCTGAGTCACAGCTGGTATGTAAGCCCCTGGGAGGCCTGAAGGCATTTCCCCCCACCCCCTGTGGAAATAGCTGTGGGCTCCTGAGCTCTTGACCTCTCCCACTGACTTTGGGGGCCCTGGTGTTGAGCTAAGCTGTTGTTTACTACTTGTGGGGCTGACCACCTTTGTGGGACTTTTAGTCAGCCTGAGTTGAAGCCAGAGCACCACTTGGTGGCAGACAACTGGACTAGGGCCTAGTCATGCCTCAGCAAGGGCTTCTCCTTGGAGTCTCTGTTCTCATCCCTGTCTGATAGAGCCTCCTGGGCAAGCAGCGCGGTGGCCATCTTAGGCAGGCCTCCAAGAGGATTAACCTGACTGAAGTTAACTCTTGTGACCTGCTTAAGGAGAGGGAAGGGCTGGCAGGCCCTAGGCCTGTGTTTGTTCTCCTGAGGCTGGGAAGTGATGGATGCTGCCTGATGCTACTGCTGGATACGAGGAGTAACCGCTCTGAAAAATTTCCCGATGGAGTCCATACGTGGGTTGCCCATTGTTGTGGGAGGTACCTATCTGTCTTGCGTCCCCATTAGGTCTCTGCTGGGGACCCTGAGTGGTCAGTAAGATCCTCTACAGTGTTCTGGAAAACCTTTGTGTCTCCCAGAGCCAACTGTGATTCCCTAGCCCTGCAAATGCACTTTGGGTGATACTGAGGTTGTAGCAGAGGCTTGCGGAGGTCAGGAATCTGCAGGAGGGCTGATACACACTCCTACCCCACTTGTGGGCTAAGAGGCTGCTCCAGGCTTCAGGTACACATGGAGGCCGTGACCACAGGCGAGGAAAACTTTAAGGGGAGTTAGCCTCTGCAGCTATCACCAAGGTAAACCCTTCTCCAGGAAGCCCACCCAGGCTGACCCTGTCAGGCCCAACTTCCTCCTTTGCAGGATTCTGCAGAATTCAGCACGTGGACCACAGGGACTGACGGGTGTCCTGTTAACACAGGCTCACCTCTCTTCAAAGCTGTGTGGGGCACCACTCACTAGCTGTAGTTAGTTCTCCGCTCTGTACACTGTGGACTCACAGTTATGACCATGACCTTGGGTCTCGTGCAGTGGTTTGGGGCTCACTGAGAACCTCATTTTTGAGGATATCCTCCAGAAAGTGGGGCATGGGTCAGAACCAAGTCTGAACCCAGAGCGGGGGCCTAATCTTGGCCCTTAGGAGCAAGGATACCAGAAGTCTGTCCATAGACCTCACCGATCCTATTGACCCTCACAAAGGTCATGAGTTCTGAATTTCCCATGTCCCCATCTGAGAGATCTGCTGAATGACACATGAGATGCTGAGGCCCAGGGAGGGGAGGTGCCCACCGAGGGTCACACAGCTGACTAGTGGCAGAGTCTTGACTCAAACTCAGACCAACTTCCATCTGGCTTCTTTACCTGGTGGAATTAGCACAAACCGTGTGTGTGTGTGTGTGTGTGTGTGTGTGTGTGTGTGTGTGTGTGTGTCTGTGTGCATGTGTGTGAAGAGGCCTTCTGGAGGAGCTGAGTCCTTAAGAGGCAGCCTTTCTGAAGCTTTGTGTTCAATCCTTCCAGAATGTTCTAGCACTCGTCCTGTACATGATAGCTACTCAGTCAGTGTCCCAAAGGGTTCTGCTGTGTCCTTTATACAGTGGTCTCCTCCATGCCCAGGAGCAACCAGATGCCACTAGGTCTGCATCACCTGAAGGTGAATCAGGGTACTTCCAAGTGATTACCATGCTGGGCCTCCCTGCACAGCTGCATAGAGCAGTTGAAGTGTGCCCACAGTGTGGTACTGCCCTTCCTGGCTCAAGACCTTCATCTGGCCAAGGCAGATCTCCCCTGACATTGAGGAGTTAGCCTCAGATGTCAAACACTGTCACCCCAAAGGGTTCTTCTGGTCACCTGACCCCTGGGATTTTCTTAAGCTCAGCCAGGCCCCAGTAGTGGCATTCTCCAAGGTGGCCTTTATGGCCATGGCTCGTGTAGTGAGTGCCTGGATCCCTTCTTTGGCAGGAAGAACCAGGTGTGTTTGAGTTGGCTTGAAGCCCAGGCTGCCCCATGTGCCTTCCATCCAGGGCAATAGCTAGACGAGGCCTGCAAAAGGGCCTTACAGGACCTGTTATGGCTTGGGAGGGACACCCAACAGGAGAGACATGTGGCTTGAGTATCCTCAGCCTCCTCATATGTAAGCTGAGCAGAGTGACAGAAGTTGCCATGGATGCCAGAAGCCATGTGGCATCAGAAAGACACCTGGCCAAGTACACACACAGTGTGGTCTTTGCAATTCCAAGCTGTAGCCCACCTGTGCTCTGGCTTTCGCCTTTGGGGAGCTGTGTCCTTGTATTGGAGAGTGCCATGGGTGTGGGAGCAGGGCAGGGCTCCTCACTGATGTTCTACCAGCAGAGCCTATGGGCTGTGAGGAGCTGGCGGGTCCCACTGCTGCTTCTGTCTCATTACTCCTGTCCCCTCATACAGTCACGATGACTGTGCCTGAAAGTAGATGAGGGCTGGACAGAGCTGGGGCATCAGTTCCGTTGGATCAAGGTAAAAATAAACCTGTATGGTAACTTAACCACAAATACGAAAGCCAGCATGCCGTCCACTGGCAGGACGCCACAGAGATGGCACAGTGAGACAAGGCAGGCCCTGGTCACCAAGGGACATCTGATAGCAGGCCACACCCTCCAGAAAGGTCTGTGTCAGTGCAGGCTACAAGCCCCTGCTCCTGACCTCTCCTCATATACCTGTCACATTAAGATAAAATAAAATTAAAAAGAAAAAAACCTTAAAGACAGGAAAGAAGGCTCAGCTTGCACTTCAAGTCAGAAACCCTGTGATCTCCGACAGGAGCTTCCTCTGTCAGTGAGGAGGTGGCATGTTTAGGACTGCCTGAGACCTCTTATTTCTGTTCTTATTTCCAGGAAGTCACCAGGAAGCTGTGAGTAGCAATGGTGGCAGCAGTGTGCCTGTTTCCCTTCTGGCTCCTAATATTCCTCTTCCCAGGCCAGGCTGCAGGGCCAGGCTGCAGCTTAGAGCCCTTGAGGACAAGAATGGCCATAGCCTGTCCTCGGGCTGTCATTCCTGCTCAGATGGGACCTCATTCCCTGTTTACACACCTCTGGTCAGACAGCTTGACACATCCTACTAACTGACCCCTGCACAGTCTCTTTTAGACCTTGCTGCCATTTGTGGCTATATTCCTGGTTCTGGCTCAGAAAGTGAAGTTAACATTTGATGTTTTCATTTATGGATGGGGCAGGGTGTAAAACAAGTTTGCTATCACGGTTTGAGGCCAGGCTTCACATCCTTATCCAAACCCTGAAGTCTGAGGCTGTGTGTCTATTAGATGCTGAGATTGCCTATAAGATCCATGATTGGCAATGCCAATGGATTGGTCCTGACACCAATGCCATGGACCCCTCCCCAAGCCTCAGCTTCTAATCTGTGAAATAGGGTGACACTGCCTTCTCAGCATGAGCAAAACACAAAGGCACAGGAGCAAAGGTGACATGAGTTCTGGGTGCCAGGCTTGTGCTGCCCCAACCAAGTCCGACCTGCTTGCTGGAGGCATGGTCAGGCCACCTCCAGCTGGCCATTCTTGACACTAGCGAGTTCTTTCTGGACTTTATTCTCATCAGCTCCATTAATACTCTCTACCAACTGGTCTGGACCCTCTCCTGACTCATAACAGCGGCAGAGAATGAAGTCATCAACCTGGGCATCTTGTCACATTCAGGATGATGTGCTATGCTGAGCAGCCTTGGAAATTCCGAAAGCCACTGCCAGGATCGACTGGTCTCTCCTGTCTGCTCCTGTGTCCTGCATCTGGGGTAAGGTGAATCTGGGAGGTAATGGGTGGGTAACAGTTGGGGGAACTGGCAGGCTAGTAGGTGGGGTGTGGCCCTGGCTACTGGCCAGCCCGCAGACTGGGACCAAGACTCTGGGTCAGGTTTGTCTTATGTCAGGTCGACTTGGGCCATGGAATAGAGGCAGCATTGCCAAAACAAGGTTTGAAACATCTCAGAAAAATATGTGTGGGACTGTTTTCCATGGGATTCAGGCCCAGTACTGGCTTGTTTTAGGGGGGCAGTGAGGGTCTAGGAGAATGGGGAGTAGGAGGAAAAAGAAGGGGCTCCGGGTCCATTGTGAACCTGTCCTGTCTTCTGCCTCTCCTTTATTGGGGTCCTACCATCTTCCCAGGACTTGGGAGCCCTAGTTTTGTCTCTTTCTGGCCCCACTCCATCCCCAGCATCCTGGGAACAGGGCCCTACTCTACCTCCCTGATAGGCAGCTAAGGAGCGATGCAGGGAGTGGCTGGGTCTGGACCCATTGAGAAGTTTGGGAAACCCAGCAATATGGTAAGATGCAGGCCGGGAATCCAAGAACAACCAAGAAGGTGACCCTTGGGTCTCTTGACACAGACCTTCTAAGGAGCACCTAGGGGCCAGTGAAGCTCACAAGATGGGGTTTCATCTACACCTGTACCTATGTGCTGCTGCTCTGTGCCCACTCTCTTGTGCATGGCCTCTGATGCTGTGAGGGCTGGCAGTGAGCCCCAAGGTTGTGGCATGCCCAACCCTTAGCTTGGGTGTGTGAGTGGTATCCTGGGTTCTCTTCTGCCTGGCTGTTCGTGGGGAATGGGCAAGGCTATATCTGAGCCATGGTGAGTCCCCGGGGGGTGTGGGGTCCAGCACGGAACTTGTTTGGAGTGAGGTATCTGGGGCAAGCCTATTCTACTTGGCTTCCAGTGTTCCTGTGGACCCTCCACTCACTCACTGCTGCCACCAGAACAATCATCTACAGCCTACAGAAGTCATGCACCTATAGCGCAGGGACCCAACGCAGAATAAAATCAACACATCTAGCATCTGGAGCCGGAGCCTCAGGTGTGGGGACCTGATCCTTCTCTCTTTTTTAGCCTTTCTTATAACATGAGTGTCCTGAGGGCTGGACTTCCCTAGTTAGTGTGGACTGTGTTAAGACCATGGCCCATGTTTTTCAGGTCTGTTTCAACAGTGACCACCATGTACATATAGGCCCTGCGTTTCATGTTTACCCTGTGCTCTTTGGTTATTTCCCTTGGCTGAGATATGCTAACCTCTCTGAAGTTAGGTCCTACCCCCAGTGCTATAGGAAGGGGCCACTTGGGTATAGACTTCGGTTTTCATGTTCCCCTTGAGAGATTGTGTGTGGGAACAAGCAAACCATCCCAGTCAGGTGGGAAACAGGTCATGGAGGTTCCAAATGGACATAGAGGAGGCCCTCGTGGCCTCGGGGGTTGTGGCTTTCCACGTGCTCTGGTCTCCCCAGTCAAATGAGCTTCTATTGGCTGATGCAGTCTCATGGGCTGCTGCTGCTGCTCAATCTCCCTGTTTAGGTCTGGCTTCATGATAGTTCCTGGGGAGGCTGTGGCTGCATGTATAGCCAACAATGGTGGGAAGTTGGTTGGCAGAAGGTCTGCCCTGTTCCATCTTTTCTCATGGTCCTCCACTGGACTCCAGCCTTGCCAGGCAGTCCGCCTACTCTGGTGTTTCCCAGACCAGCTCCTGTGTGGGTCTGCTATGGGTTGGAACTGGGGTGACTTTGGGGAGCAACTGTGGTCAGAGTTCTTGGAACACACTGTGTAAGAGCGGGACTGGGTAAGTGGACGCTCTGAAGGCCTGAATGTCTGTCTGTGGTGAGCAAGATTGTCCTGAGATGACTGACTGGGGTGAAGCAGGGCACAGGCCTTGGTGGATGACACACAAGGGCCTGGCTCCCAGCCTAGGGAAAATGACTCCTCTTCTCTTGATTCTTCAGTCTCCCTGCATGCACAGAAAGAATCTTATACCTTTCTTATGTTACATGTTCAACTGGTGGTGGCTACTGTCCTGTTCACTTTGTTTAGAAGGCTCTAGGCCTTACCCCACAGGCACAGGCAGAGGACCTATGCTCATGGAAGGAAGAGGAATGACTAAGGATGCCTCCCCACATCTCACTGCTACCCACATTCCCTTCTCGGGTGTCACCCTGAGATAGGCTGTGCTTGCCAGCCTGGCCACCAAGGGGCTAGTTGTGGCCCGGATGTCTCTGACTCAGCTGGGGGAAGGTGGCTGGGCAGCTTTCTCTGCTGGGGCCTGAACCACCGCACCCACTCCTGGCGTGCTCTGAGTGTCCCGGAGCCCAGAATCTGGGGCAGGAGCAGCTGATGAAATAGCCTGAGCTTCAGGCTGGTCCCTCCTCTTGGAGGCAGACACATGTTCTTGTTCTGTGTCTCTCTTGTCCCCTCCACCCTCTGGCACGGTTCAACTCACCCCGCCCTAGTAAATGTGTTCTGTAGCTCGCTTAGGAATGGGAAAAACTTCTAGGTCTCTGTGAAGATTTATTTAGGAAACACATAAACCAGGCAGACAAAATTAGCTGCGTGTAGGTTTTTTATGATGCTTGCCATGTGCATTTAAAAAATGCTTTGAATGCGGTTCTGCATGTTCCTTTCTAGGGAGCCGAAACACTGTCCATGGAGACAGAACTGAGGAAAGTTGAAGGCGGGGGCCCCAGGACAAGGTCTGGACTTTCCCCTAAGCTTCGCTGAAAGAAGTTGGAGCAGAGGGGACCCAGATCCTCCTCCTCTAAGGCTTTTTGACTGATACTTTCCTGTACTGTCAATCAAGGCCTCCTCGAAGTACGTCATGAGAACTCTGTGCTGCCTGCTTTCAACTCTCCCTGCAGACAAGCCCAGCCACAGAGTACCTCAGCTCCGAGGGACCTTTTAACTCAGGGATGGGCTTAGGACAGAGGGGTGACCATCTGCTCATGCAGCTCCCTTGTCCTGTGTCCTGTTCACCCCATCTCCATGCAGGAACTAGGAGGTACTATTATAAACTATGAGGGATTGTGGCAAGGGTTATGTGACTCTGGTGCCTGGAGTCCCCGAGCCAGGCCCTCTTCTGCAGAGCTGCTTTGCTCAACCATACCACCATTGCTGCAGGTGGCACTCCTGCAAGGCCAAGAGGCCTTAGGTGGTTCTGCCAAGGGACTTGAGTACTTCTCTGGACAGGCATAGATTCTATGGCCTAGGGAAGTGGACCTAAGTCATGCTCAGCCTGTACAACGTTAGGACCAGCCCCCTGGTCCCAGCACCAACCTAGGTGGGTTCCTAGTGCCCACTATTCCTATTGTGTAGATCACTCTATTGCTTTGGGGTTCAGCTACCTCTTTATCACCAGCTATCTGGGTTAAGAATGGGTAGTCACATCCCTCTGAGAGTCCTGAGGAATAATCCCCTTCGTGTGAGGGTCCAGGGGCTCCTGACCAGAGCTGGCTCTGGATCCTAGATTATTCCTGGATCTAGCCAATGTGACCTCTAAGTGTTGGGTTTGGGTCTGGGAGCCTCTACCTGCAAGTTCTCTGGTGTACACATCTCAAATAGATGTACTAAGGACCAAATGAGACATTTTGACATTTCAGAGACCCATTTTCCCCTCTCATTGAGGAAATACTGAGACCCAGAGAGAGAGTTGGAGCAGAGGTCACTTGGCTTGCAGACCTCAGGGTACATGTCACTGGCAGAGAGGTGTGAAGAACCTGTGGTTGATCCAGAGGGGAGAGACAAGGACCATGGTCCTGTGACCTCTGCCAGCAAGCGGGGTAGAACCAGGGCTCCCACTTGCTTGTTGCTCTGGGTGTTGTTCCTTGTATGAGGTTGAGTGGAAAGTTAGACTCTGCGTGCTGGGAGGTGTAGGGAAAATTTACAGGATCCTGTCACATTCTCTAGTGATGCACAGGATTCCATGGGCCAGCTTGGTCTGATCCAGACACAACTTTAGACTGACTGCTAACAGGTCATACAGAGCTGTTTGCTTCTGTATTTTTAGGTGGTGTGAGGATTAATATTGACTTTCAACTTGATTAGCTCTAGAATCACCTAGAAGACTAACCTCTGGGAATGTCTGTGAAGGATCATCTAGACCAGGTGAGCGTAGATGGGAAAACCCATCCTAACTGTGGATGGCATCATTCAGTGCTGGGGTCCTGGACTTGGATAAAAAAGGAGATGGTGAACTGAGCACCAGTATCCATCTCCTGCTTCTTGCCCGTGAGAAACAAAGACTCCCTTTCTACCACATGGGCCTTGGAGACAGGATGGTGAGATTGAGGTAGGTTTTTTTTTTTTTTTATGACTTTGCAAAGCTTGGTGTCGCTCCAGAGTGGAAGATGCTGACCAAGCACAGACGACAGTTTTGTATCCTAAATTCGAGTTCTTCCTCCTCTTCCTCATTAGCTGAGTAATCAGGAGCGCCCAGTCTTACATATCACCTGGGCTTCATCTTTCCCTCTGCTTCTCATGTTTGTCTGTTAAAAAAGACCGTGTACAAGGGCAGGAGAGATGGCTCAGCAGTTAAGAGCTTTGGTTGCTCTTTCGAGGACCCAGGTTCAATTCCTAGCACCCACATGGCAGCTCACAAGCAACTGTAACTTCAGCTCCAGGGGATCCAATATCCTATTCTGGCCTTTTGGAAACAGGGCGTGCAGGTGGTGCATAGACATACACACAGGCAAATCACATAGAATAAAAACGTTGAACAGACCAGAAACCAAAATCTAAGACCATGCATGGGTTTTTCACATCTACATTTTACATCCTCTTCATTTTAAAGCTTGTCAGGTGCATGACCTTGTCATGTCTGCAGGTCCTTAGTAATTTCATGTTTGAACTTTGGGTGTGTGTGGGGTAGTTAGACAGCAGTGCTGGGTGGGGTTATGGTTTGTGCAGCAGGCATCAGCAGTGGGCTAGTGTATTCTGTTCGTTTGTAGCTGGGTTTCAAGGCACTTGAAAATCACCGTGTGTGTGTGTGTGTGTGTGTGTGTGTGTGTGTGTGTGTGTGCACGAGTGCATGCTCAGATGCCTCTGGAACTGAACTCAAAGACAGTTGTGAGCTGCCCTGAATAGGTGCTGGGAACCAAACGGATCCCGTGGAAGAACAGCAGATGCTCTTAACAACCGATTCATCTTTCCACTCCCTATTTTTTTTTAACGTCTTACACCAGGACAGAGAGGCATAGCTGCCATGTGAAGGAGCCAGGAGAGCACAGCCCAGAGGGCTGCCCAACTGGATCCAGAGAAGCCAAGATAGAACAAAGAATTAGTAAGTAATAACTCTGGATTAACTGAATGGAGGTTAGGCAGTGGCCCAGCTATTGTGCTGTTTAACGCATAGTAAAATATAAAGGTTGTGTGTTTGTGTTACATTTGGGGCCATAAACCATTGGGGCGGATAGAGAACCCACCGCTGGAATTTATTAATTTATAATTATTTCAACAATGATGTGATGGGTTGGCTGTTTCAGGTTCCTACTGTCATGTCTTTCCCATCATGATAGACTGTACCCTCCAACAGTGAGCCAAACAAACCTTTCCTTCCTTAAGCTGCTTTTGCTAGATAGTGTGCTGCTGTACTGTGCCCCCCCCAACCCTTCCAGATTTGACACAAGCTAGAGTCATCTGGGAAGAGAAAAAGTTATTTGAAAAATGCTCCCATTAGTTTGGCCTGTAGGCAAGCCTATGAGGCATTTTCTTGATTAATAATTGTGAGTCAATAATGTGGGAGAGCCCAGCCCACTGTGTGTGGTGCCATCCCTGGGCAAATGGTCCCAGGTGGGAAAAGAAAGCAGAGCGAGCATGCCAGAACTGTGTGTGGTGCCATCCCTGGGCAAGTGGTCCCAGGTGGGAAAAGAAAGCAGAGCGAGCATTCCAGAAAGCACTGTTCCTCCACGGTCTTTGCTTTAGTTCCTGTTTTGGCTTTTCTCCCCAAGTTGGTTTTGCTCACTACAACAGAAAGCCAATTAGGAGAGGTATTTCATCCCAGCACCTAGGAAAGTAACTAATACAAGTGGGATCCAGGGCTGATGAACATCAGGTGGGGCAATACTACAGCCTGGGAGGTGGGGAGCATGCACACCGAGGGATGGGCCGCCCTGTAAGTTGCTCACTCTGTGAGATGTAGGATAGCCTAGATATATCACTCAGTAGTGGCTGTTGGGACTGAATGTGCTGCCTGCTGCTGCCTGGCATTTTCTCCCAGGGAGAGCCACTCATCCCATGGGCTGTGCACATATGTGTCTGCACAATGATATTATATTCTAGATAGCTCACACCTCGAACCCAGCTGTGCACCCTCAGGAAGGCAGATGTGTTCATAGAGACCAAACTGTGTTAAGAGGAGATCTTTACATATGGACAGACACATGGGAATTTAACGGATGTGTAGAATCACGGAGGATCACAGAAAGGTCACTGCCAGTCACATGAGCTTCACATTGGCCACTGTAAGTCCTGGGTTCCTGGGGGAGAACACTCCAGGGCAAGTTAGAGAAAGCTGATGGGACACCACCACAGCCTGATCTCTGGTGAAAAGATAGTACCTCTAATCTGCCCCAGTGGCCATCCTGGAAAGAATGAGGATGTTCCAAAGAGACACATGGCTCTATCATGGCCTAACAGACTATTGAAATACGGGTGTATTCGTCAGGGTTCCCTAGAGTCACAGAACTTATGGAATGTCTCTCTATATTAAGGGAATTTATTGTAATGATTTACAATCTGTAGTCCAACTAACCCAACAATGGGCATCTGTGAATGGAAAGTCCAAGAATCTAGTAGTTGTTCAATCCCACAAGGCTAGGTGCTTCAGCTGGTCTTCTGTATAAGCTGGAATCCTGAAGAAGTAGGTTCCACGAGATGCTCTGGCAAGCAAGTGCAAACAGGCGAAAAAGAGTGAGCCTTGTTTTTTCCGGTGTCCTTATGTAGGCTTCCAGCAGAAGGTGTGGCTCAGATTAAAAGGTGTGCACCACCATACCCAGATCTGGAACTTGCTTTGTCTGGAACTGGCCTTGACCTCAGAGATCTGCTTTTCTCAGTCTCCTGGGATTAAAGGTGTGTACTGCTTTGCCTAGACCTAAGCTTTTCATGGCCCCTATGCCTCAAGATCTCCACGTCGAGATCCAGGTCTTCCTGCCTCAAGATCTGGATCACAGGCATGCCCTGCGTTTCTGGATTGTAGTTCATTCCAGATATAGTCAACTTGATAACCAGCGATAGCCATCATAATGGCTAATAAGAAACTGGCACGTCCTCGGTGGAAGTTTGAGCCAGCCAGAGGAGTAACTCTCCTGGAAAGAGCTTTGCATCTTGTCACCCGCCTTGCGGGAGAGGCTTGAGCTGACACGATGATGGGTCTGTGAAGAGCTGGACCACACCTTGACTGGCACTGTCTGGCTATGCATAATCCTTATTGGAACCTAAACCACACACCACGACCCTAAAGGTGGACTTGGTTGAATGTGTTCACTGAATGACTTTGCCCCCTTTCCCAGTGTGGCTACCTAGAATAAATCTCCCTTTACTGCTTTAATTGGTTTATGAAGCGTAGATGGTTGAGTCTGGCTTATCAGGGCTGCCAGAACGACTCAGCAAAATCCTTATAAAGGACAGGAGTGCCTGTTCATCAAGTCATTGCAGGTCCTGATGGCCTTCCCTAAGCCTCTTTGTGCTAAATGGAGGCCACGGCCATTGCGTGGAACCTGGCGGAAGTGTGCAGGACGCCCTGCTTCCCACTCTTCAATGCTCACTACCACACCTTCCCTCCGTCCTCCCTCACTGCGTGCCGAGTGGAAGGGTGACAGCAGGGCCTTGAGCTTGTCCTGGAGTCCCCTACCACATCTCCAGGTTCCCTGGCTTTGACATGACCCAAAGCGGATTTCTTAAGCCACCCAGACTTTGGGTTTGTGTAGGGCAGGAGGGGCCAGCAAACGGTATGGGAGCCATACTGGTCAGCTTCTGTGTGCTGTGTGAAATAAACTCAAATCTTTTCATACTCTTTCTCCTCCCGTCATTCACTTTCCCCTTTCCCCTTTCCTTTGTTCTTCTCTTTGCTCCCTCCCTCCCCGTCTCTCTGTCACAGGGGTCAAACCAGGGTCTTTTTTTTTTTTTTTTTAAGATTTAAGATTTATTTATTTGTATATATTTGAATGTCCTGTAGCAGTCTTCAGACCCACCAGCAGAGGGCGTCAGATCCCATTACAGGTGGTTGTGAGCCACCATGTGGTTGCTGGGAATTGAACTCAGAACCTCTGGAAGAGCAGTCATTGCTCTTAACTGGAGCCATCTCTCCAGCTCAAACCCAGGGCCTTGCACATGCCAGACAAGCACATCACCAATAAGCAACATCATTAGCCCCTCTTTTACTTTTTATCTTGACACAATGTCTTAGCAAGCCGATGGTCTTGAACTCATACTGCAGTGGGCATCTCTCGAATGTGAGATCATCCTGCTCCGGTCTCTCCAGTAGCTAGGTCACAGGACTGTGCCACCAGACACAGCTGATTTTCATGGCTTCCAAGGAAAGATTTCTGGTAGCTCTGGGCATGCAGTTCCCCATGCTTCTCTGGCTGGGTAGAAAGAAGCCGGCAGCAGTGGTGTGACTAATTTAGGCTAAGTTCCCACCCAGAAGGCTCTGAGGGAGTGAAGACAAGCATGTATAGTTTGAGGAGATATGGAAGGAAGATGGGAGGCACCACAGGGCATGTCTGAGCCCAATCATGGGCACATTATAATGGTGATTTAAATGTTCCCTGGGTCCCATCCAGGTCAGAAGAAGCTGCTATATTTACCCTCCATAAGTTTCCCTTGATGGACCAAGGATGCTTCTGCAGTACTGGCTGCCTGGTTCTTCTGGCCTGGTTCTGTGGCAGGGGTTGAGTCAAGTCCAGGGGGAAAAAAATCCATCCTAGGCTTTGGGGACAGCAAGGGATAAGGGAAGAGACAGTTTTGAACTGAACTTCTGGGCCATTAGGAGCGAGCTGGGGCTGCAGAGGCAAGAGGCAGACACTGAATCCAGCCCTGTTCAGCTGCAGATTCATGGTGCCCAGCCCTCACACTCTGTTGCCTTGCTGAAGTCCTGATGGTCCCAGGGTGGGGCAGTCACAGGAGTGTCTGGTCTCTCAGTGATAGAGATCTCTTATGGCTGGCCAGGGTTTTGCTCCTCAAAGCTAAGAGACTTATCATCACTTTAGGAATAAACTCCCTGGCCTTGGCCTTCATTATATTCTGCCCAGACCCAGGGCCAGAGCCTAATGCATCCCAGATGATCAGAGGAGGCCATCAGACGTGGATTTTCCATGTAAGGTCGGGCAGTTACAGCATCGTGCCAGGCCTGGCTGGCTGGCTGGCGCTGTGGGTGTGTGTATCACGTCTCCACTGGGCTTATTGGTTTTAGAATTCACTTCTTGGTCCACAATGTTGGGAGCCACAGAGTTTATCCAGGGATAATGACCATCGCTCATGAAATAATAAGATTTCTGAGGCTGGGCAAGACCTCAGAGAGCTCTGTATCTTCTTATTGGACAGATAGGGAGAGAGCCACAGGGAGGGAATGGCACCCCATTCTCCAGCCCCTTTCAGGTGGGACTGAGACTCGCTCACCACGCCAGATGCCCTTCCCGGCCTTTTCTGAGAGTCAAGATGTTTAGGAAAGAGCTTGTGGAATCCCAGTGCTTGGGTGGCCTGGGATGAGCAAGGAGAGAGTCAGTTGAGTGTTCAGTGGAGTAAGACCAGGCTGCTGGTGCCTATGCCACAATGCCTCTAGCATCTTGTAGAAGACTCCTTCCATGGTCACCTCTGTCAGCTTGTCTACAGAAGCAGGTGTGCTCATTATAGACAATGTATACATCTGGGACAGGTTTCCAAAGGATGAAATGTGGCCCCAAATCACGGCCTATTTCTGTGCATGAGCTCATGGGGTTCAGTGGCCATATCTGTTACCTAAGGTAGGGATATCTATACCCCATTCCTGGGTCCTCTTTCCAACTGGTTGGAGTTGTAGTGAGTGGCATTTTTGGGGGTGAGATTTCTGGTGCTCTCTCCTACTTTATATATAGAGAGGAAGCTGGCCCTGATGGCCTTTCTGGACTTGGTCATCTCCCTGTCCTTTGTGCCTTGTGCTCAAGCATGGTAATCATGGCAGCCTTTGGATGGTGGACCATCTCCAAGGCTAGGAGCCTGAGATGGTGGCTCCATTTTGCTATGCTACTACTTCCTCCATTAGGTGGATGAAACTGTTACTAGTCAGCCATCTGGGGCCCTCTTGCTCCACCCCATGGATGCTATAGGTAGTCAAGAAGCTCGTTGAGTGTTGGTCTTTGGGAGCTTTTGCATCTCTGCTTGACAGCAGTGAAGGGTGGCAGAGGCGGTGGGAGCAGTTGCAGATGGCATCCTAGTGTACGGCAGCTTTCAAGCGGGTCTTGGATATCCAAACTCTTAGCTTTGCAAGCATTAACACAGGTCTGGGAAATAGAGACTCCTCCGCCCCACCAGTCAGTGCTGTGGTTCCTGGCCTGGGTGTCTGAGATACTTGGCCCTAAAGTCCTGACAGGTCTTGGAGGATCTTTGGAAGACTGGGCAATTTTCCAGTGACCAGGGTGTGAGTCACTCTGGGTCATCTCTACCTCTCTTACAACCAACACCTCAACTTTTGCCTCCTTCTTCCTGCCCCGATCTTTCAAGCTGTTCAGCTATTTCTTTGGCTGTTACATAGCCAACTGCCTTGCTGCTTTTGTGGCTAGGCCTGTTGACCGCTCAGCTTTGTCTCTACTTTTACCTTCTTCATATTACTAGCAAGAGAAGGCCACTTGAGAGAGGCCTTTTATAGCATCCAATGGTGCAACTAAAGGAGAGCTAGCACCGCAGTGACTTCTACCTGTTGGAAGAATAAACTCGGTGTCCTACAAGGGAATACACATGAGGGGACAGTAACCTGGCAAGACACAGCACACAGAGCTAAAGTGGTCTCTGTCTTTTGTACCTAATACAGGTGGAAAACTGGGTCTCATCCTGTTGATGGGAGTTTGTCCTTACATGCTGATGCAATTAGCCAAAGATTGTTTAAGGGAAGGGCCTGATAGATCTTGGGAATGTCTAGGGGTTGGGTAAAGAGGTACATCACGTGTGTGTGTGTGTGTGTGTGTGTGTGTGTGTGTGTGTGTGTGTGTTTATAAATTTTGGCCCTTGTCCAGTTAGCCACCTTTGATAGAAAACAATTCTCACATGCAAGACTCATTAATTGAACGTAATTATATAGTTAGAGAAGGGGGGTTTGATCTATCGCAGCATGGAGATTTGTTTGTGTTTGGACCAATCAGAGCAGTTGTTTGGTTCGACATCAGGAAGTGTTCCCCCTCTGGCTAAGGGGAAACCGGTTTCAGCGAATGGGGCTTTGAAAGAGAATGTCCCTTATAGGCTCAGCTAATTTGAACAGGTGGTTCCAGTAGGTGGTGCTGTTTAGGGTACGGTGTGCCTCACTGGGAGTGGACTTTGAGAGGTCACAGCCTCACCCTGCTTCCAGCTCGCTCTCTCAGCTTTGTATTTGTTGAGGACCGGAGTTCTCAACTTCCAACTCCTGCCACCATGCAAACTGCTTTTGGCCATGCCTCTGCACCATAGTGGACTCATCCCTCTGTAACCATGAGCTACAACAAATGATCCCTTCCCTAAATTGTCTTTGGTTAAGGTGTTTTACCACAGAAACAGGAAAGTAACTGATACATAGGTCACCTAGAGTTTGCTGAGGCTTGTGTTAGCAAAAAGGTCTTGGAAGGACTGCTTGAAAAAGTCTTGGCTGAGGTTGCACCTTCAGGAAGGGGATGGGGGGCAGCAACTGTGTGTTTGCTCAAGACACCAGGTAATTTCTGTTCAAGTCAGCCAGTGAAATAAAGGTGTCAACGAATTGCAACTATGGAGTCTAGTGGCCACAGTCCCCAATCTGCTGCTTATTTCAGAAAAAGAAATACACAGGAAAAGAATTACAATAAGAATTTAAAGAACACAATATTAGAACAAACAGTGGTTCAAACAATGCTATTAAATAGTGATTAACATCTTAGTGCTCCAGGGTGATGTGGGTCAGTCTTGTCTGCCTCAGAACCTAAGCCAGACTAGAAACAGGCATATGGATCCTCACAGGCTTTTCCCCTTGGGAATCTCTCCCTCTGTGAGGTGGGGTGAGAAGCTGGACTGGACTTGGATGTGATCTATTCCTTTTTATTTAATTGGATATTTTCTTTATTTACATTTCAAATGTTAGCCCCTTTCCCTGTTTTCCCCAAAACTTCCTACCCTCTCTCCCTTCCCCTGCTTCTATGAGGGTGCTCCTCCACCCACCCACCCACTCCTGCCTTCCTGCCCTCGATTCCCCTATATCAGGGCACCTATCCAGCCTTCATAGGACCACGGACCTCTCCTTCCACTGATGCCTGACAAGGCCATCCTCTGCTACATATGCAGCTGGAGCCATGTGTACTCCTTGGTTGGTGGCTTAGCTCCTGGGAGCTCTGGGGGATCTGGTTGGTTGATATTGTTGTTCTTCCTAAGGCTTTGCAAACCCTTTCAGCTCCTTCAGTCCTTTCTCTAACTCCTCCATTGGGGACCCTGTGCTCAGTCCAATGGTTGACTGCAAGCATCTGCCTCTGTATTTGTAAGGCTCTGGTAGGGCCTCTCAGGAGACAACTATATCAGGCTCCTTTCAGAAAGCACTTCTTGGCATCCACAATAGTGTCTGGGTTTGGTGACTGTATACAGGATGGATCCCCAGGTGGGGCAGTCTCTGGATGGCCTTTCTGTCAGTCTCTGCTCCACACTTTATCTCCATATTTGCTCCCGTGAGTATTTTGTTCCCCTTTCTAAGAAGGACCGAAGCACCCACACTTTAGTCTTCCTTCTTCTTGAGCTTCATGTGGTCTGTGAACTGTATCTTGGGTAATCGGAGCTTTCGGGCTAATATCTACTTATCAGTGAGTACATACCATGTGCGTTCTTTTGTGACTGGGTTACCTCACTCAGGATGATATTTTCTAGTTCCACCCATTTGCCTGAGAATTTCATGAAGTCATTGTTTTTAATAGCTGAGTAGTACTCTATTGTGTAAATGTACCACATTTTCTGCATCCATTCCTCTGTGGAGGGACATCTGGGTTCTTTCCAGCCTCTGGTTATTTTAAATAAGGCTGAAATGAACATAGTGGAGCATGCGTTCTTGTTATATGTTGGATAATCTTTTGAGTATATGCCCAGGAGTAGTATAGCTGGGTCCTCAGGTAGTACTATGTCCAATTTTCTGAG
This sequence comes from Rhynchomys soricoides, assembly GCA_019843965.1. NCBI lineage: Eukaryota > Metazoa > Chordata > Mammalia > Rodentia > Muridae > Rhynchomys > Rhynchomys soricoides. Next base: position 1,112,663 of record JADRCH010000078.1, read on the forward strand.
AAACAGCCAGACTGATTTCCAGAGTGGTTGTACCAGCTTACATTTCCACCAACAATGGAGGAGTGTTCCTCTTTCTCCACATCCTTGCCAGCATCTGCTGTCACCTGAGTTTTTGGTCTTAGCCATTCTGACTGGTGAGAGGTGGAATCTCAGGGTTGTTTTGATTTGCATTTTCCTGATGACTAAGGATGTTGAACATTTAAGTGCTTCGTGGCCATTCGATATTCCTCAGTTGAAAATTCTTTGTTTAGCTCTCTACCCCATTTTTTAATAGGGTTATTTGATTCTCTTGAGTCTAACTTCTTGAGTTCTTTGTATATGTTGGATATTAGCCCTCTATTGGATGGATGTTGGATTGGTAAAGATCTTTTCCCAATCTGTTGGTTGCTGTTTTGTCCTATTGATAGTGACCTTTGCCTTACAGAAGCTTTGCAATTTTATGAGGTCCCATTTGTCAATTCTTGATCTTAGAGCATAATGCCTACTCCAGCTTGTTTCTTGGGGACATTTGTTTGGAAAATTGTTGTCCAACTTTTTACTCTGAGGTAGTGTCTGTCTTTGTTACTGAGGTGTGTTTCCTGTATGCAGCAAAATGCTGGGTCCTGTCTGTATATCCAGTCTGTTAGTCTATGTCTTTTTAATGGGGAATTGAGTCCATTGATGTTAAGAGATATTAAGGAAAAGTGATTGTTACTTCCTGTTATTGTTGTTGTTGGAGGTGGAATTATGTTTGTGTGGCCATCTTCTTTTGGGTTTGTTGAAAGATTACTTTCTTGCTTTTTCTAGGGTGTAGTTTCCCTCCTTTTGTTGGCATTTTCCATCTATTATCCTTTGTAGGGCTGGATTTGTGGAAAGATATTGTGTAAATTTGGTTTTGTCATGGAATATCTTGGTTTCACCATCTATGGTAATTGAGAGTTTTGCTGGGCATAGCAGCCTGGACTGGCATTTGTGTTCTCTTAGGGTCTGTATGACATCTGCCCAGGATCTTCTAGCTTTCATAGTCTCTGGTGAGAAGTCTGGTGTAATTCTGATAGGCCTGCCTTTATATGTTACTTGCCCCTTTTCCCTTACTGCTTTTAATATTCTTTCTTTGTTTAGTGCATTTGGTGTTTTGATTATTATGTGATGGGAGGAATTTCTTTTCTGGTGCAGTCTATTTGGAGTTCTGTAGGCTTCTTATATTTTCATGGGCATCTTTTTCTTTAGGTTAGGGAAGTTTTCTTCTATAATTTTGTTGAAGAAATTTACTGGCCCTTTAAGTTGGGAATCTTCACTCTCTTCTATACCTATTATCCTTAGGTTTGGTCTTCTTGTTGTGCCCTGGATTTCCTGGATGTTTTGGGTTAGGAGCTTTTTGCTTTTTGCATTTTCTTTGACTGTTGTGTCAATGTTTTCTATGGTATCTTCTGTACCTGAGATTCTCTCTTCTATCTCTTGTATTCTGTTGGTGATTCTTGCATCTATGACTCCTGATCTCTTTCCTAGGTTTTCTAACTCCAGGGTTGTCTTCCTTTATGAATTCTTTATTGTTTCTATTTCCATTTTTAGATCCTGGATGGTTTTGTTCATTTCTTTCACCTGTTTGATTGTGCTTTCCTGTGATTCTTTAAGGGATTTTTGTGTTTTCTCTTTAAGGGCTTCTACCTGTTTACCTTTGCTCTCCTGTATTTCTTTAAGGGAGTTATTTATGTCCTTCTTAAAGTCCTCTATCATCATTATGAGAAGTGATTTTAGATTCAAATCTTGCTTTTCTGGTGTGATGGTGTATCCAGGATTTGCTATGGTGGGAGAACTGGGTTTTGATGATGCCAAGTAACCTTGGTTTCTGTTGCTTATGTTCTTATAATTGCCTCCAGCCATCTGGTTGTCTCTAGTGCTACCGGCCCTCCCTTTATCTGACTAGAGCCAGTCCTTCCCATTATCCTGGTTGTGTCAGAACTCCTCAGAGTTCAACTGTCTCTGTGATCCTGTGATTCTGGGATCCTGTGATCCTGAGATCCTGGGTGTGTCAGAGCTCCTGGGACTCAAGCTGCCTCTGGGACCTTGAGATCCTGGTGTGACCAAGTTCCTGGAATCCTGTGCTCCTGTGAACCTGTGATCCTGGGCACATTAGAGCACCTGGGAGTGGAGCTTCTTCTGGATGTTGTGAGACTGGCTACGGAGTTTGCTCCAAAGGTCTGCTCAGGGCACCTACTCAAACTGGAAGGAACCTGTGCCACTGGTCTGGCAGGGTTCCTGCATCCCTGGATCCTGCTGGTCCCAGTTACTCCTGTTGTTGGGACAGATGTTGTGTCCTCCTCACCTCTGATCCTATGATTGGATGTATCCATTCTTTTGTGTATTAGTTTGCTTTCTGTTGCTGTGATAAATAACATGGCCACAACTTAGTAAGGAAGTTTTTTGCCTCATACCTTTACATCACAGTCAATCATCGAGGTAGGAATGGAGGCCAAGGCCATGGAAGATGCTTCCCATGGATTGCTACTTTTTTTTTTTTATACACCTGGAATTACTTGCCCAGTAATGGTATTACCCAAAGTGGTCTGGGCCCTCCCAAATAATCGTTAACCAAGAACATGTCCACAGACTTGCCTACAGGAAAATCTAGTGGAGGTATTTTCCCAATTGAGGTTCCCTCTTCTAAAATGACCCCAGCCCCATACAGAGCCCAGGCTGATGCCCTTCGAAGACAGTTCATCTTCCATCTAATGGGTACATGTTGCTTCCATCTCTTTAGGGCAGGATTTATAGTAACTGTGGGTCACTGGAAGGTGTACGTTGGGGCTATACCTTAAATATATGTGTGTTTGCATGTGCATGTGCCTCTGTGTGTGTGTGTGTGTCTGTCTGTCTGTCTATGTCAATCTGTTCATGTGGATACTTGAGTTTTATATCAGGTATCTCCTTTGATTGCACTTTAGTCTATTTATCTAGGCAGGCTTTCTCATTGAACTTGGAACTCACAAATTAGGTTAGTCTGGCTAGCCCATATGCCCTGGGACTCCTTGTCTCTGCTTCCTGTACCCTGAGATTACAGGTGGGCTGCCATTCCTGCGTGGCTTTTTCACAGATTGTGGGGAACCTGATAGATTAGGTATGTTCAGGGTGATATGGTTGTGGATGTTTCTGGGAATCTGAATCCAAGTGTTTGTGCACCAAGTGCTTTACCCACCCTGGGCCGTGTGTTACCCTTTTCTCTTCTTGTGTACTCTTTTGTTTCCTGTCTGCCAAAGAGTGAACATCTTCAACCTCATGATCCCAACACCACGGTGCTCTGCCCAAGCCAATGGAGCCAAGCAATCATGGACCAAACTCTTTGAAACCAGGAGCCAAATAAATCATTCCTCTCTTAATTCTCTCTCTCTCTGTGTGATAGAATTTGGTTGTTTGGTCACACTGACACACACACACACACACACACACACACATGCCCCAGAACATCTTAGAATAAAGTCACTTCTTCCACTAACTTGGCCCTTCAGTCTCTCCCACTGTGGTAAAATAAGCACAGAAAGCTTGTGGAAGGTTCCAGTTGAGAATAACTCATGATCAGCTTGTATAAACTTCTGTGAGTTCTGAGTTGGGAGAAAGGGCCAAGGCTAAGGGTGTCATAGAAGGTTCTGGCTCACTTCTGAGCCACTTCCCTACTGTGGGAGCTGGTAGATAAAGGGGGAGGGACTCCAAGGGAACCCCTGGCTCAGTGAGAAGAGAAGGCTGAGGCCTGAGCAGCTGAGCCCAGAGCTGCCTCTGGAGAATTTCCCTTAGCTCTAACTTGCTGTTGGCTGACACCCTGCCAAGCATTTGCTATTGGAGCAGAGTCAACTACAGCTGTCCAGCATCCCCATGGTGCAAGGGCTCTGAGTCAGGATGAAGGCACTTCCCAGGGGTCTGTACAGTGTCTTCAGATAAGCAAAGCACCTGGGATCTGGAGCAGAATTCCTGTGTTGATGTGATGTTCCAGAGGCACGAGCCAGAGCAAAGCCGTGCTTCTTACCCCTGCTAGCTGCTCACCATACTTGGGCAGGAAACTGTTGGAAGAACCAGATTAGCAGAGGATTCTATTTCTGCCTTCATTTGTGCCCCAGGTCTTTAGGGTTCCATTCTAGGCAAAAGTGCACTGCGAGCAAACAGGTGGGACCAAAAAAAAAAAAAAAAAAAAAAAAAAAAAAAAA
>JADRCH010000078.1:1116937-1175197 GCA_019843965.1 Rhynchomys soricoides
GGGGAAAAAAAAAAAAAAAAAAAAAAAAAAAAAAAAAAGACTCCTGGAGCCCAGGGACCCTGGATGCCCTGGGAGGCTGCAGGTAGCTCTAGTACACTGATGGACTGACACTGGGTGGGAGGAGCCCCATGAGCCCCTCTCTGTTGTGGGAAGCACCTACTGTTCAGATTCAGGAAGGGGGGAAGGAGCAACTGCCCCTTACCTGCTGAGCACCCTGGCCCTTGGTTATGTTCATATCAGTGCCCAGCCCAAGTCCCTGGGTGAAGGCCAGCACTCTGGACCCACCCTCTCAGGTCATTAGCATCTCTCCCTAAACCTTCCATTGCCAGCTTTCCAGTCTTCCTGCCCAGACTCCCGACCTTCCTTCTCAGCCTCTTGCCTGTATCCAGGGTGCTTGCAGATCCAAATATCTATGACTACTTCTCCTTCCACCCTGAGCTCATGGTTGGCAAATGTCTCTCCAGACACTCTGGTTCCAGGGCCACCTCTGGAAAGTGCAGCTGAAACAGTTGGTGCTGTGGCCTTGGGGCACGTGTCATCAATGAAGCTGGTGGGCAGGGCCTGTGGATTTGTGTAATAGGAAGACGCAGGCTGCAGATGGGCTTAAGGGAAGAGTAGGTAGGGTGGTCTCAGTTTCTACTGTGGGCTTCTCACTTACTGGCTGCTCTGTTTTATGTATGTGAGCACACTGTCGCTATCTTCAGACCCACCAGCAGAGGGCGTCAGATCCCATTACAGATGGTTGCGAGCCACCATGTGGTTGCTGGGAATTGAACTCAGGTCCTCTGGAAGAGCAGTCAGTGCCCTTAACCATTGAGCTGTCTCTCCAGCCCCTTATTGGCTGCTCTAAACACATAAGTATACCTTCCTTCAGTAACATGTCTTTAATTTTGCAATAAGCCCATTCAGTAGCAAGCAGCAGAAACTGTCATGCTTAATGGCAATATGGAGTACCTACCTTTCTCTGAATGGGTTGTATGCATGTGTTTACACTATATGTGTACACGTGTGCTTACATGTGCATGAAGTGTGTTTGTGTAGGTCAGTCAGCAGTCAATCTTTATCCTTCTAGGCCTTATTTGTCAAATTTTATTTTTATGTTTATTTATGTTTGTATGCTTGTACGTTATGTGCATGCTGATGCCTGGAGAAGCCAGAAGAGGGCATCAGAGACCCTGGATCTGGAGTTACAACGGTTGTGAGCCACCTGACATGCCTTCTGGGATCTGAACTCTGGTCCTCTTCAAGGAAAGCATGTGCTCGTAACTGCCGAGCCATCTCTTTACCCTGCCACCTTATTTTCTTTGAGACAGGCTGTCCCTCACCTAATGTGGAGTTTGCTGTTCTTGCTAGGCTGGCTGGCCATCAATTCCCAGGGACCCCCCCTGTCTCTGCCTCCCCAATGCTGAGTTTACAGAAACACACTGCTGTGCCTTTCCTTCATCGTGGGTGCTGGAGACCTTGACTCCGTTCCTGATTCTTGTGTGGCAAGCACTTCACTGTCTGAGCCATCACCCCAGCTCCTCCATGGATGTTTGTATGTGGTGTGGATGCATTATAATCAGAAACTGACTGGAATAGAATTGAGACTGCTATTCAAATGAATGTGTAGAGACAGCTCATGTCCCAGCTCCACTCTGTCACCTGCTCCGGAGGAGCAACTTGGCCTGTGGCTTCTGAGAATTCTTCTGGGGGCATTAGACAAGGCTTGCTGAAGGCATGCAAGGGACTGATCTATTAGAAATCAAACACTCTTGTCTCCCAGCTTCCATCTTTGTTCCCTACTGTTAGGTCCCAGAGAAAGCTAGGGCAAATGGCTAACTGAAGTACCCATTAACATATCAAAGCAGAGTCTGGATGCCAGTCTCTTCCAGCATCTCAAGTACCACACAATAGAGTCCTGGCTCCTCTCAGAACTTCTCACTCCTACCCCTAAACCTTTCCAGCCCCTCAGCTTTCTTTCCTCCAGCTTTTCATCCCATATCACAGCCATTTTCTTCCCCCTCTTTCCTCTTCCCCCCTTCCCCCTCCCCCGCCTGCCCACCATGGCCCGGTCTACTCTGCCGGCCATGTTCAGTCTGGACCCTTACCGTTGCCTCTGGCTGTGCTCTCCCTCAGATCCACAATAAAAACCTTCTCCTCAGTCAGATCTTGGAGCCACCGTGTCCTCATTTTCACTCACCCACCAAGGGCTGACAGGGCAGGGAGAGCATTTGGTGCTAGTCGGAGGAAGGAAGGCTGTCTCTGTACCCCACCCTCCTGCCCCTGTTTCCCCTGAGTGTGCATGAAGGGGTGTAGGTAAAGAACCCCAGGCTCCTTGGACGGGAGGCATGCCTGCTCCTCATCTCATTGGTTGGTGCTCTGGGATGGGGGCAGTCTGTAGGTTGAGTCTCTCCTGTACCCTGAGTTCTCATTGCACATCCTATTGTCCTGTAAGCATCAACCAGGAGACCTTGGGAACTCGAGGTTCTGCCAAGGCCTCAGGCTAAGCCAGGTTTTTAAGTTGCTATGGGTTCTGGAGAGGTGATTCAGTAGGTACAGACTCTAGCTGCCAAGCCTGACAACTTGAGCTTGATACCCAGGACCCACATAATGGAAGGAGAACATACTCTAGCTAGTTGCTATCTGGCCTCCACATGTGTGCTGTGGCACACACCCTCTTCCTCCAGCTAAATAAAGCAAATAAAAAGGTAAAACAGTCACTCCCTGGTTTAAAAATAAATAAATAAAAGCCACCATGGAGCCGGTACACACAAACGGGCCCTTGGCAGTGTGGGCCTCCATCTTCCCTGCATAGGACACCACCTGGGCCTCTTCTTCTGTCTGCTATGACCCAGTTTGTACTCTGCATGCTCCTTCATCTCACCAGGAGAAGCCATGGCTCTTCTCTGTACCCAGATTCTGGAGGAATCATGGAGGGCTGAACCTTGGGTTGGGGTAGACAAAGGGTTGGTGAGTCCAGTCCCTCTGGGCAAGCTGTGTGTCCCATCATGAACATGTGTCCATTTACTCTAGGGCAGACTTTGACCTGGTGGGTTTAAGTAGGCTAGCTGCAGCCCAGGGGTTATTCATGGGCTACCTCAGAGTAAGGCTGGCTCATCTATGCAGGCAACAGTCGACTGTTCTGTGTGGGCATGTCTGTGGACAAGCCCTTAGAGGGGATGGACAAAGTGTCATGGCCAGATGTGGCTGCATGCCTCTGGGACTCAGCCTGCCTCTTTCCTGCCTCTCAGGCCCTGGGTTGACCTCCCAGGAGCTTCCTTTGGTCCTGCTGTTGCTGAGTACTGGGCCCCATTGAGGAGGCCATCTTTGGATGTCGGGGTGGTCCTCAGGCAGCCTCAGGCTGGCGATGAGGACGTGGCATGTGTACTCTCATTGGCCGGCCTCGCCTGTGGGAGGCCCAGCTAGCTGACTCATCACCAGCAAGGCTCAGAGCAAAAGGGCACAGCTGTCTGCGGAGCTTCAGGAAGCTGTGTGTTACTGCATTGGGGGGAGGGGGAGGAATAAGAGGAAGGGCCACAGCTCACAGCAGCCCCCAGTCTGACAGTATCTTTCCAGCTGCACTGTCTGTGCTAGGGTGACACCACTGCCCTCCTGAGTCTGGGACTGAGGGGCTTCCCAGGATAGGGGATTTTTAATACAAATAGAAAAGTCCTGGTCAAGCCATGATAGCTGTTCCCTAGTGGAGGACAGTCACTATCTTACCGGCTGCAACAGCCTGGAGGGGGGAAACTGAGTCTCACAGGAACTCTGGGGGCACCCCCTAAGTTCTTCTCACTAGCAAGATGGAACAGCCTCTGGAACATTCTGGTCAGGTCCTGGCATCATTTCTATGTGACAGGGACTGGAAGACATGACATTGTTGAAGGCATACATCGTAATTCCTCCTCAGGGGTTCAAGACCCTACTGCTTCATTGGAAGGGCACCCTCTCAGCCTCATATTCTGGAAGTCTGTTTCTAAGTCCGATCCACATACCCAAGTCTTTTCCCTCAGATGTCTCTCCTCCTTCAGACAGGCAGTCATCTGGCAATTCATGCTAAGGTACCTTCCACAGTCTTCCCTGCCTTGGTTTCTGCATCCCTGTGAGTAACAGAGAGATACCAGTCACCCTAGATACTGTGAACGTGTTTTCCCCCAGCCTCAGAGGTAGGTGGTAGGTGGGTTCTCTCTCACACCAACTCCACCATGGACTTTCAGCCATGGTCCAACCTTGACAGGCCTCACCCTCTGTCTCAGGCAGTCAACACTGTCTCTACTTTTCCTTTGGAATGCTCTTGAGTTCCTCCTGTCAGGAGCAAGGACTGTAAAATCAGATTGCCTCAGGTCTAAATTCTCATCCTGCCAATTCCACATCAAATAGCAAGGATGCCGGTGGTCCCTCTTGTTCTATTCACTGTCCCGTGATACACCAGGAGTGTCTTGTCTTTACAGAATCACGTTCAGATAGCCCTATAGAAGCAAATTATTTCTAAACCAGGAAACGAAGGACCAAAAGAGGGAGGAGAATGCCTGACATCCCCAGCTATTCGATCTCAGGGCAAACTCTTCTTTCCAGAAGTAATCTACAGGCACATATGTATTCCCCACTAGGCTTCTTGTGATGTCTCAGAACACCTGTGGGGCTGGCCTTGGAGATTCCTCAGTAGCCTTCCTGTGGGAAGTCATGTTGCTGGGCCTGGAGACCCAGTTTCTACCCCACATCTACTTTGGGCCAGCTTCCGTAGGGGAGGGCTTGCCAGCTGTAGGCTGGAGACAGTGGCTACCGTTGTGGTCTCCAGAGTGCCAACTCATCTTTCTTTATCTCTTTAACTAGTATTACTTTACTCCTTTAAGCACAGTCTGGGATTTGAACCTTAGGGGAGAAAGCATTTTCCTGCCAGACCCTGACTTAGCCACTTCGAAATTTAAATCTCCCTGAACCCCTGACCTGTGAATCCAGGGTGACCTCTCCATGTGGGTGTCCAACAGACTCTCAAGGGCATGTCCCTCCCAAACTCTGTGTCTGTCCAATTCTCAATGGCTGAAGTTACCAAGCAGCTAATTAGCAGCCAAAGGTCTGAGTCACTTTTTACCCTTACTGGGCTTGTGGGCGACTAGATGTTACTTGATTTCTTACTCATTTCCTGCATCAGTGGGGAGCCACCATCCTGAGGGCCAGGCAAGCTGAGAGCCAGGGATGTAGAGATGGACCCTATATTCTGTGCCATCTTGAATGGCAGGTGGTATAGTAGAACTGGTGTGTGTGTGTGTGTGTGGGGTTACACATGTTCATGTGTGTGTACATCTGTGTTTGTGGTTGCTTGCCCATGTGTGAGCAAGTGTGTAGAGGGTGCAGGCTGATGCTGGGTGTTTCTTTAGATTTATTTATGATTATTTAAGTGTATGTGTGTGTCACTGTGTGAGTCTGTGTATCACGTGTGTGTTATGTGCCCATGAGATCCCTGGGGATTAAAGTTTCAGGCCATTGTGAGCTGCCTGAAGGGGGTTGGGGGTGAGAAATGAACCTGGGTACTTTGCAAGAGCAGTAGGCATGCTTTACTGATGTGTCAACTCTAGCCCATCCACCTTACTTTTTGAGGCAGGGTCTCTTACTGAATCTGGAGTTCATCAATTCTTCTAGCTCTAAGGACCTGCTCATCTCCCCCTACCCATCCCAGAGCTCAGTTACAGATATGTGGCACCACCTCTGGCTTTTTACGTGGGTTCTGGGGATCCAAACTCATCATGCGTGTACAGCTAGTACTTCACCTACTGAGCCATCACTCCAGACCCAGCGCCTGTCTTTTAGAAAAGAAAACGAAGAGTGACTAATACATTCTGATTTCAGTGCATATCACACTTAGGATAGGTCGTATAAATACATGAAATTTAAAGCTCAGATGACCTCCAACTCATGATGGCTCGACTTGTAGCCTTTCAACTATATCATGGCTCAAACCCTCCTTCATTCCACAGGACCCCTGCTGTGAAGTGCTTTGCTTTGCAACCCTCTCTGGGTGCAAGGTGCCTCTAGCCACAACTCCAGGGCACCCCACCATTGCCAGAGGGAATGGCCTATAATCTACAGCACACTGCTCCTAATCTACAAAGTGTGACAGATTGGGAATAACAAACTCATTACTGGTTACAATACTTTAAACTCACTCCTGGCTCACTAGAAACTCTATTGTAAACTGAAGACTATTTGGACTGGCAAAGTGAAAAATCCCAGCAGCCAATAGACCAAGAAAGCTACTGTGAGAATACTCTGCTTAACACGCAGCCCTGTCATTGCCCAGAGTAGCTGATGTCGTGTCTTAAGTGATGACTGTATTTTGTTTTCCTTTGACTTTTTATTCATAAGCAATTTTACGTGACCAGCGTCCAGTTAAGGTATATAATAACAGGACTCTAAAGACTCTTGGTGTGTTGTTGCTTCTTTTAGAAAATGTGTAGCATGGATACATATGTATGCATATGTGTGCATGGGTGGCAGATGAGTGTGCACAGTTAAGTGCATGTAGAGCCAGAGTCTGGCATGAGGTGTCCTCCTCAGTCACTCTCTGCCTTATTCTTTGAGGCAGGGTCTCTCGGTGAACGTGGAGCTCACTGTTTGTCTAGGATGGCTGGCCAGCAACCTCCTGAGGTCCGCCTGTCTCCTGATCGGAATGCTAGGGTTATACACACACACAATTGGACCTGGCTTATGCATGGGTTCTGGGGATTTGAACTCAAGTCTTCATGCTTCGATAGCATGAACTTTTCCCAACGAGCCATCTTCCTGGCCCCTTATCGCTTCCTTTGATTGACTTTTTTTTTTTCATTTACTTAGTCTGCATGTATGTATTATATATGTATGTATATTTTATTTATGTATTGTGGGTGTGTGTATCTGTCTGTCTGTGTGTGTATCTGTCTGTGCATGCATGCCAGAGACTGTGTGGAGGGAGGTTCAGGAGCTAGGTTTCTCTTTCCATCACGTAGGTCCTGGGATCACACTCTAGTCAACAAGCTTGGCAGAAAGCTCCTTTATCCACTGAGACATCTCACCTGAGGCCTAGTTCTGGCTAGGATTGTCTGACAATTTTTAGTGTGATTCAGCTGTACAGTCTCATGGTCTCTGGCACATTACTTTTCTTTGCTGGGTAGTGTTTCATTCTATGACTGTCCTTGCCTTCATCTGGCTTATTTTGTTTCTTTCTTTCTTTCTTTGTTTCTTTCTTTGTTTCTTTCGTTTTTCGAGACAGTGTTTCTCTGTGTAGCCCTGGCTGTCCTGGAACTCACTCTGTAGACCAGGCTGGCTTCAAACTCAGAAATCTGCCTGTCTCTGCCTCCCAAGTGCTGGGATTAAAGGCAAGTGCCACCACTGCCCGGCAATCTGGCTTATTTTCATTGTGAGACACTATGAATAGCCTAGATGTTGCTATACAGATTGCAGATGTATGTGGTTGGGGTTGTTCAGGGTTTTAGAAACTACAAGACTACCCATGTCTAATGTGAGAGAGCACCTCCAGTTGTTTCCAGTGTGTATGTATATACATATACACTGATGCTTGTATCATCAGTGAGATCTCCTGAAGTTCTGAAAATTTTTTCATCATTTTTATTGGTTATATATTGTGGATGGGCCTGGTGGTTTATTTTGATGCTAATTCCAATCTCCTGGGATGGGCTGTGGACAAGGAGTGAGTCACATACTCAGGTGACTTCTTGTGAACCAATCCTCTATGAATAAAGGAGCCAATCACTGGGCGAGTAGGAGGGACTTTTGGGTTGGATAGGGAAAAAGAGGAGGAGGAGGAGGAGGAGGAGGAGGAGGAGGAAGAGGAGGAGGAAGAGGAGGAGGAAGAGGAGGAGGAGGAGGAGGAGGAGGAGGAGGAGGAGGAGGAGGAGAGAGGGCTTTTTTGGAATGGGGATAGCATAAGTGCAAGATGTAGCTGCTAGTGTTTCCTGGTATCATGGTGGATCCACCAGGATTTGCCACTGGAGGAATCGGATTTATTAAGGTTTACAAGATTAGGTTTCAGTTGTTGTGCCCAGCAACTGAGTTACCATAGTTTCTGTGCTAAGTTTGTGCTGTGTTTTCCTTCATGCAGTGGCTCGTCTGGGTTCAAGAGAGAAAGGCACGGCGGCAAAGCATGGGTTTGCCTGATGTGCGCCGTGAAGGCCGTGGGGGATTTGAAGCTTGGGACTGGTGTGGTAGCGACCGGCCAGTGGGAGCCTAGGGAGCTGGGTGAAGAGACTGTGGAGCTCTGAGTCCGAGTGTCCATGAGATCAAAACAGGTCGGCCATCGCCCGCCAGTGCGTGGCCGGCCAGGCTGCTGGGGCAGAGAGTTGCCAGCACAAGCATGTGCCAGTCCCTTTTTAAAGATTTCCTGCAACGGTTATTTTTTAAATATTTCCAGTTAAACCCCCATCCCCTCCCCTGTGCCCCCCACCCACCCACCCCCTCCCACCTCAGTGCCCCAGTGTTCTGAAATCTTACTGAATCAATATTTATTTATTTGTGTCAACCTAGTGGTGGGTATTAGAATCCTGTAGTTTAAATTTAAAGTTTCTTTGATCAGTATGATAGTCCTGTCTGAAGTGTTTTGTTGCCTTTAAAAGTCATTGGAGAGTTTGGTTTGACAAGGTCATGGGTCAATCATTGCTCATTTTTATGTTGCTAGTTTTTCCTTCCAAAAGTATTGGCTTGGGCTGGAGATACAGCTAAGCCCTTGGCTAGCCGCACAAAGCCCTGAGCTCCATCCCAAGCACCACATATGCTACATATGGGGTCACACGTCTGTAACCCCAGCAACATGGGAAGCATAGGTGGGAGGAACAGGAATTCAAGGCCAGCTTCAGCTACACAGTGAGTTTGAAGGTACTCTGGGAGACATGAAAGACAGTGTCTCAAAAATTACATAAATATAGGGGGCTAGAGAGATAGCTCAGTGGTTAAGAGCTGCTGAGCTTGGCGCTCTAGGAAGGTCTCCCACACTGGGCAACTCACAACTGCCTATAACGCCACCTTGAGGGATGCAATCTCCTCTTCCAGCCTCTGTGGGCATCCCCAAGCTCCAGACACAGGCATGAATAAGAATAAGACAAATCTTTAAAATGCTTAATAAACTAGTACAGTAAGTAACAAAATGAAATAAAATGTTGGCTCTTTGCTGAGTCTGGAGCTGTGCACTGAGCCAGTTACGTCTATAGTCCCTTCTCCGTGCCTCGCCTGGGCCTTAATTTTCCTCATGGTTCTTTTGACATTGTTATCCCATGGTTTCTTGCTTGAGAAGAGCAGATGAGTTTCTAAGTCATCATCTTAACACCACAGGGCCACCTGGAAAACGGATTTTCATATCCTGTGCCAGCTAGGGTACCGATTTCTCCTGGCATGCAGTGGTGAACGGTTGGTTATTGACAGGACTGTTCATGGTATTTCTTTCCTGCTGAGCTAAGTGGTGTGCCTGGGGGATATTGCTCCTCTTCTTGAGCTTTCCATTTTGTTTCATTGGACTTTCATCTGTTCTTGCTTCGGTATCACACCTTCATGGTTATTAGAGTTTAATCCTCATTTTAGTGCCTAGATGGAAGCGTATAATCTTTTTATCTTGCATGTCTTCAAATAGAAGTTAGTTTGATGTCTGACCTTATAATTACCTGTTGTGATTGCGACTCGTTCTGTATTGACAAAACCTAAAATCATCTGGGAAGAAAGGTGTAATGAGGGATTGTCTACCTCTGGTTGGCCTTCAGGAAGGTCTGTGAGGAATCTTGCTTGCCTTCATTGATGTAGGAAGACCCAGTTCACTGTGGGTGGCACCATTCTCTAGGCAGAGTTTCCCAGCTACATAAAAGTGGAAAGTCAAGCTGAGCACAAACATGTAAGAGAGTGAGTGTATACACATTCACTTATCTCTGCTCTTAACTGTGGGTGTGATGTGACGAAGCTACTGAGTTTCCGCCTTGACTTCTGCACACTAATGGACTGTAATCTAGAGCCACCAGCTGAAATCAACCCTTTCTCCTGCAAGTTGCTCTCCATCCGAGTGTTCTGTCACAGCAGGTGACCAGTCTCAATCCACTTTTTAGGGGGCAGTTTACATATTTGTAATAATGGAGTCTTCCAAACCTTTATCACATTGTATATTTACATGTTCTGCATATACAGTTAAAAGGCTTATCATATTTTCCAAGTTTCTTCCTAAGCAATTTTCTTCCTAAACATGTCTTTGGCCAATGCGTTCGTCTGCACTTTGTTTTTTGATGCTTCTGTGAGTAGCATCTTTTTTCTTTTTTCATTCATAAATAAGTTTCTATTGTATGGAAATTTAGCTAAATCGTGTGCATTAAATTTGTCACAGTGTCCTACTACTCTGCTAAACTGATTTCCTGTTTACTTAAACACCCATAAGATCTATGTGTCGCAGTATCAACATGTGGTGATAGTTTGTGTCTTTTCAGTGACTGTTTCAAAGACTCATTAGCAAGCAGGTTCTTGCAGGAGAGGTTTGAAAAACACTGTATTGGGTTAAAGGGCTTTCCTTCTGGTCTTTGTGTGTGTGTCTGTGTGAGTGTGTGTGTGAGAGAGAGTGTGTGTGTGAGTGTGTGTGTATGTATGTATGTGTATGTGTGTGTGTGAGTGTGTGAGTGTGTGTGTATGTATGTGTGTGTATGTGTGTGTATGTATGTGTGTGTATGTGTGTATGTGTGTGTGTATGTGTATGTATGTGTGTGTGTATGTGTGTGTGTATGTGTGTGTATGTGTGTGTGTGTATGTGTGTGTATGTGTGTGTGTGTGTGTGTATGTGTGTGTGTGTGTGTGTGTGTATGTTATTAAAGAGACCTTTCATTTACAAGTATTTAATTTCTATTTTAAGTGTGGGGACACTCAGGTACCATGCTGTCCACATGGCAGTCAGAGGACAAGCTCATGAAGGTTTTTCCATCCACCTTTTCATGGGTTCTGAGGATTGAACTCAAGTCACCTGCCTCACTAGCTCAAAAAAATCACATTAAATATATGTTAAATCCAAATAGTTCTTTTCACATAGAGAGAAAAGCCCTCCTATCTCTGTGTGTAAAGGGGTTATGCACATGTGTGTTTGTGCATGCTCTACATGCACATTAGGGGGGACAGAGGTCAGAGGTCAACATCAAATCTTTATCACTCTCTACCTTTATTTATCAGTTATCATCTATCCATCATCTAGGTATGTATGTATGTATGTATGTATGTACATATCTATGTATCTATGTATTTATGTATGTATGTGTATATGTATGTATGTATATATCTATGTATCTATGTATTTATGTATGCATGTATATATGTATGTATGTATATATGTATGTATGTATCTATGTATCAATCAAGACACCCAGTGTTCACTTATTCATCTGGGCTGGAGGTTTCTCTGAAGCTCAGGTAACAGGTCCTGTCATTCCTGGCTCCTACATGGGTGTTGGGAATCTGAACTCGGATTCTCATGTTTGCACAGCAAGTACTTTCTCCTCTGAACCCCCTCCCCTCGACCCAGGATTGGGCCTGCGTTTTTTATCTATAGCTGTCAGTGTAGCAGATAGCAGCCTGTCTTTTGAAAGTTATTCCAGCCAGCTTTGCATTCCTTGGTTAATCCCATCATGGTCATGGTGTGTTAACCTCTATATGCGGTTGGTCTTAGCTGATTAGATTCCATGAGTACGTGTGCTTTTTGGTAAATCTGGCGTATAATGGCTGCGGCGTTGTTGTTCTTGTCTTGCCTATTACATGGTGGGTAGCGTTCCCTCTTTTCTGATTATTTATGAAAGATGACTGTTGACCGTGATTCTTCTCATCCTTGAGGTTTCAGTTGTGGAAGGATTCTTGGCTGATGATTCAGTTTCTTGGGCGATTATGGAACCATCTAGATCTTTCCTTCTTGAGTCAGTCTAGGAATGAGTCCATTTGTTGAAAATTTAAATTTATTAGCACACATTCCATGATGTCACCTCACTTATAATATCCTCTTATTATAATATGAACAGTGATCTTTCTCTTTCCCTATTCATGGTTAAGTGATTCATAGCCACTGTTGTTTTTCTTCTCATTAGTCTTGTCAGAAGCGTATAATTTTGTTACTTATTTTTCCTCACTTTGGTTTTTATTCTCTTTTAAAATATACTTAATTGGTTTGTGTGTGTGTGTGGGGTGTATGTGAGAGAGTGTGTCTGAGAGAGAGAAAGAATGTGTGTGTGTAAAGGTATGTGAGTGTGTGTGCATGTGAGTGTGTGCATGTGAGTGTGTGCATGTGAGTGTGTGTATGTGAGTGTGTGCATGCGAGTGTGTGTGCATGTGAGTGTGTATGTGAGTGTGTGCATGTGAATATGTGTATATGTGTGTGTATGTGAGTGCGTGTGCATGTGAGTGTGTGCGCATGTGAGTGTGTGCATGTGAGTGTGTGCGCATGTGAGTGTGTGCATGTGAATGTGTGTATGTGAGTGTGTGTGCATGTGAGTGTGTGCATGTGAGTGTGTGCATGTGAGTGTGTGTGCATGTGAGTGTGTGCATGTGAGCGTGTGCATGTGAATGTGTGTATGTAAGTGTGTGTGCATGTGAGTGTGTGCACATGTGAGTGTGTGCATGTGAATGTGTGTATGTGAGTGTGTGTGTGCATGTGAGTGTGTGCGCATGTGAGTGTGTGCATGTGAGTGTGTGCGCATGTGAGTGTGTGCATGTGAGTGTGTGTATGTGAGTGTGTGCATGTGTGTGCATGTGAGTGTGTGTGCATGTGAGTGTGTGCATGTGAGTGTGTGCATGTGAATGTGTGTGTGTAAGTGTGTGTGCATGTGAGTGTGTGTATGTGAGTGTATGTGCATGTGAGTGTGTGCATGTGAGTGTGTGCATGTGAGTGTGTGTGCATGTGAGTGTGTATGTGTGTGTGTGAGTGTGTGTGCACGTGAGTGTGTGTGTATGTGAGTGTGTGTATGTGGTGTGTATGTTTGTATGTTTATGTGTATGTGTGTGTGTGTGTGTGTGTGTGTGTTCATGCCACCTGAGTGCAGGTGCCCTTGGGGGCCAGAGGCATTGGATGGCTTTGGATTGCAGGTGATTGTGAGCCACCTGATGTGGGTACTAGAAATGAACTTTGACCCTGTGCAGGAGCAGTACACATTCTTAACTGCTGAGCCATCTCTTAAGTCCCTGCCCACCCCTCTTCTTGAGACAGGGTCTAAAGTTGAGACCTCAGACTCCTGAGCATCTGGGAACACAGCGCTGAACTCCAGGCCTGGCTTCTCTCACTTCTCCAGATCTGGACTCAGCCTTGGTCACATCCAACCTCTCTTTGATCTGTTACATTCCCTGATAGTACTCAGCAGACTGCCTTGCCTGGGGCTTGACGTAACGTGTTTTACACATGGAATATCCCCGGCATAGTCTTCGGTAAGACTGTACTTGAATTTTCTTTCTTTCTTTTTTCTTCAGTTTTTATTTTATTTTTTATACTTTATTTACATTTCAAATGTTTTCCCCTTTCAGGCCTCCCCTTTGGAAACCCTATGCCAATCCCCCTAAGAGGGAACTCCCCCACCCTCCCACCCACCAACTCTCGTCTTCTCTCCTTGGCATTCCCCTCCACTGGGGCATCTAACACCCTCAGGCCCAAGGGCCTCTCCTCCCCCTGATGGCTAACAAGGCCATCCTCTGCCACATATGTGGCCAGCACCATGGGTCCCTCCATGTGTGTTCTTTGGTTGGTGGTCCAGTTTCCGGGAGCATCCGGAGGTCAGGTCCGTGGACACTGTTGCTCCCTCCATGCGACTGCCAACTCCCTCAGCTCCTTCAGTCCCTTCTCCAACTCCTTCATCTGGGACCCCACGCTCAGTCCAACAGTTGCTGTGAATTGAATCTTGGGTATTCCGAACTTTTGGGAGCTAAAACCATCCAGTGGAAAAAAGACAGCATCTTCAACAAATGGTGTTGGTTCAACTGGCGGTTTACATGTAGAAGATTAGGAATTGATCCATTCCTATCTCCCTGTACAAAGCTGAAGTCCAAGTGGATCAAGGACCCCCACATAAAACCAGAGAGGAGAAAGTGGGGAAAGGTCTCGAACACATGGGCACAGGGGAAAAGTTCCTGAACAGAACACCAATGGCTTGTGCTCTAAGATCAAGAATTGACCAATGGGACCTCATAAAATTACAAAGCTTCTATAAGGCAAAGGACACTGTCAATAGGACAAAACGGCAACCTACAGATTGGGAAAAGATCTGTACTTGAATTTTCATTGTGTTTTTCTTGAAAACAAGCTGAGTTACAGTATGTGTGAACTCCAACTGTAGAGGCCTTCTCTTCATCTTAAGTTGAGGTCAGAAAGCACACCCTGGTTATTTCAGTTCCTTGAGACATTTGAGATTGCTTTTTCCTGGGGCAGAATCAGTTTCACCAAAGCGTCTACACGAGCTTCAGAGAACCAAGCAGCCTGCAGTCACCAAAGACCTTAACCTCCAGGGCAGTAACTACTGGAAGCCACAACCCCTGGGCGAGGGGCAAAGCTATGGGGGTTGTAACTCTCAGGGGTCATAGCTATCAGGGACCACAGCTACCAGGGACAGCCACTGAGGACCACAGCCACTGGGAGCCATACTAAAGGGGGCCATAGCCACAGAGCCACAGAGCCACCGAAGTCTGGCTGTTCCTGATTTCCTGCAGACTTCTCGTCTGGTAGTCTGCTTCAAGAACTCTCCTGGGAGTAAAGACGGAAAGGGTTTGGGATTTTACATTTGATTTTGAGGATCCCTGAAGTTTACACAGATTGCTTTTGTTTGCTTTTTTGGGTGAATTGGTCTTAGCATGGAGGATAAAGTATGTGCATTTTGTCTTCAGACATATTTTATTTGGGATCCCTTTCACACATTGCTCCTTTTGGTTTGTTTGTTTTAAAGCTAAGCTCTTACTGTGCATCCCAGGCTGCCCTGAAACTCACCATCCTCTTGCCCCAGCCTCTGGGATGAGCAATCTCAGCGTCCGTGTGATGTCTAGAACCACCCGGGTAGTGAACCACCTCAGAGGGGATCCTCTTGTTTAGGTTAACTGAGGTGGGAAGACCCTCCCAGCCCACTGTGGGTAGCTCCATTCCCTCCGCTGGGATCCTAGACTGTAAAAAAGCAGAAAGGGAGCTGAGTGCAAGCGCCCATCACTGTCTGTTGACTGTAATGCAATTTGACCAGCTGTCTGAGTTCCTGAGGCTATGCCTTTCCTCAGCAGTGGACTGTGAGCCTAAATAAAGCATTTCTCCCCTAAGTTGCCTCTGTCAGGATATTTTACCAAAGCAACAATAAAGTGATCAAGACAGCTCCCCAAATGCTGGAATTCCAGGCATGTGGCCTGGTGCCCAGCGCCCAGCACCCACCCTCTTTTTGCATTTAGAATCTTCTATACATTCTACTTCCTGTCTGCAGACCCTTCTGTTTTGGGTGCTTCCTGTAAAAAAATGATGTTTGAGTCTCACCTGTCCCAAATCTGTCAGACTCGTTTATTCTTTAAATTTAATATGCTCACTTAGACACCAGGGTGCATTTTCACAGTTTGTTTGTTACTTAGCAGGTCTATGTTTCAGGATTACCTTGCTGATGTTGGTCATCTCTGTGTGGGTCCCAGGGATTAAACTCAGGGCTTCATGCTTGGCAGCAGACACCTTTACCCACTGAGCCATCCCACCAGCAGCTATTGCTAGCACCTTTGAGGATCCATTGAGGTGTCAGGACCTGCACCTTCAGCTTACTGTGTGAGCTGCCCTGGGTTACTGGGACAGAAGACAGTGAATCAAGGGGCTTAACACAGAGAGTGTTTTCTTCAAGCTTTGGAGAGATCTAACATCAAGTGAGATCTAACATTAAGTACCCCACCCCTGCCACGCTCCCCTTCTTACGTCCCCAACTCTTCTCAGATGGGGAGGGGACTCTTATCTTGCCCCTCCCACTTTGGGGTATCAGGCATGCCTGACTTATAGATCATCACTTCAAATTCCATCTTCTCCTGGCCTCAAAGCCACTGGCCTTCCCCTCCTCCTAACAAGATTTGTCCTGGGTCCAGGGCTTGTCAGGTCCAGCTCTTCACTGTCATATGTGCAATGCCTCTTTCTAAACAGGGCCTCATTCTGAGTTCTAAGTGAACATAACCTTGCAGGTGAACATCTTCCAGGACAGTTTTTCATTAGGCATTTCCTAGGACCTAGCAGCCTATAGGCTCCATGTCAGGGACTGCTGTCCTGATACCTTTGTTCACCTTGGGTCCACTCTGTGGCTCGTGGGTGATCATGATGGACTGACTGTTCCCAGAAGTTTCCTAGGGTGCCCTGGCCCAGGACAGAGGCTGACATCTGCTTCTACTTAACTGCCTCACAGGCCAGGATGATGTCATCGCAGCTCAGACCTGGGGGGAGTTGGCGTCTGGCCACCAGTGACAGCTCAACTGGGAGTCCTCAGCTAATGAGGAGGGGGCCCTGGCTGCTCTGGCCTGCATGGAAATGTTGTCTCTAAGCCCAGAATGGGGCCTCACTCATAGGATCTGGGGCTGGTGTGCAAGAAGAGGGCAGGATCAGTGGAAGGGTAGAGTTGGCCGCTGTCCTAGGTGAAAACGGAGCTGGGGTGAGTGGCCACATTGGTTCATGGTTATGCTAGGGGCTCTGGCTGCACCCAGGATGCATTGCTGGTGTTGCTAAGCAGGAGCCACAAAAGAAAGCTCCTTCCCCACTGTGGAGCCATCTTTCTGCTGCCTGCTGGGAGTGGATGAAGCCATTCATCTGGTGCTAGGTGCACACAACTGGAAGCTTCAAGTGGCTGGCTATGTTCTGCACAAAGGCAACGTCCCAGAAAGAACAAATAGTAAAAGCCAGGATGTGGTGTGTGAGGCCTCAGGAAGACATGGGTATGTGTATGTCAAACCCAGACATAAACGGCTAGGCTATGAGGCGGCCTATATTAGACCTTACAAAGCTCACGCATATAGGCTATTACTGCCTCTCATCACCACGTTAGCCCCATAAGGGAAAGACCCATTTTAGAGATGAGGAAGCCGAGGCACAGAAACCCAAACCTCATGTTTAACTGACACTGGGACCAGGTTTGAGCTTTCTGATGCTTGACTGTGCTTTATGGCTCACAATGCTAAGCTGAGTCAGGGATCCCAGACCCTCACCTCTTCTCTCCTATGTAGCTCTGGGGATTAAATATTCCCCAAGTCAATATGTCCTCTTATGAAGAGATGCTTGGGGGATGTGAGAATGTGAGATGAAATCTCCTATGGGTCACACTGTCTCTTTTGTGAGCCACTGTTCACTGTGGCAGCAGGAAGCAGCAAGAACACAAAGGTGACTCCAGACTCTTCCTCCCTCCCAAAACAGTTACACAGCGCCAGCCATCTCTTCCCTGGCTGCTAACGAACAACTGTGTTGTTTCTCTCTGGCGCATCTGGACTCCTACAGGGTGTTCAGAAGAATGTACCTCAGTGTAGACTGGATAGCTCTGGTGGGGAGATGTCACCTTCCAGGTGTCTGGCTTTCTTCTGTGTGTGTGGTGTCACAGCTTGGTAATTAAAGCTGCTGGACACACCACTACCTGTCATTCAGTTCACATTATCTGACCAGGAAGCCCCGCTCCCCCAGGTGATGCAGACAGCTCCCATTCCATTCTTCTTCCAGTCTATGGCAGATAACTCCTAGACTAGCTGTTCTCTCCTGTTGAACGTTTGTGTACTTTGAATTTTTTTCTTTCTAAATAACACAGGAAATCACGTCTTTGTACGATAGGTTTCCTGACCTCATCATTCACAGATATGATGTTCTCCTTAGCTGAGTTTGAGGGGCACACACTCCTGTATTCCCTTCAGTATGGAACTCTGGCTGACAGCAGTGTGGATTCATTACAAGTGTGGCTTAGCTGAGCTGCCTAGCTCTTGACATGAGCTCTGAATGTCGACCCCATGTTCTATACCATGAATGCTCCCTGATCTGCCTGGCTGCGTACAGTGTCTTCTTTGTGCTTTATGTATTAATAAGAAAATATTTTTGCTTTATTTTCCTTGAAATGGATAGAATGTGCCTTTCACTGTTTGAGTCTTCTTGATTTGGGTGACCTCTCTCCTGGTCCATGGATGTGATCTCTGGTGTGAGGTGTTCTGCTTGATGGAGCTCTGATTGTGACCCCAGGTGACTTTTCCAGGCCTCTGGCAGCTTAGGTGTGATAGTTTGAATGGGAAGTGTCCCCCATAGGCTTGTGTATTTAGTGTCCAGATGGTGGCGCTAGTTGTGGAGGTTTAAGAGTTACAGCCTTGCTGGCGGGAGTAGGTCATGGGGATAGGGTTCGAGATTTCATAACTTCATCTTATTCTCTGTGCTTTGTGTTTGAGATTGAAGATATGATCTCTGAGCTTCCTGTTCCAGTCACCTGCTGATATGCTCCCTACTGTGATGAACTCTCTCTCTCTGGTACCATAAGCCCAAATAAACCCTTCTTATAAGTTGCCCAGATCATGGTGTTTTATCGTAGCATCTGTGATCAGTGACTAATACCCTGTCTGGGGCCATTTGCAAAGATGCCCACACCCCAGGGGGTCTCCACATGAATACTTATCCCCTTTGGGCAGTCAGTGCATCATTTAACAGGAATATGAGACACAGGTGTTATCTGTTTTAGGAAGAGCATGACATTTGGTGGACTTTGAGGTCCCTTCATTATCTTGTCCCTTCCTCTTGATTCTGGTTTTTCCAGATCTGAGCCTGTGCCTCAGCATCTGTGGCATGGGGCAACCTGGGTCTGGGTGCTCAGAACTGGACCTCAGCATCTGCAGCATGGGGTGACCCAGGCCTGGGCCAGAACATCTGTGGCATGGGGTGACCCAGGCCTGGACCTGAGCATCTGTGGCATGGAGTGACAAGTGGTATCTCTACCCAAAGTTAGGGACCAAAGTCTTTTCATTTGAATGACGGGCATGGCACCATGTATGTGCATAGAATGTGTTCAGGACGAATTGAATCTGCTCTGCTTGGTGCCTTTGGCCCACAGGCCTGGCAGACATTGCTGGGAGCCCAGACCAAGAGACTCCCACACTTATGTAATTCCAAATAAAAACAGAGTTAAACCGTAAAACAAGTGGCAACGTGGTTAATATAGCTTGGTAGTGCCCCAAATGTTTTCTTTTCTTTATTTTTCTCAAAAATCTCTTTTATTAACATTTTACTTCTGATGGCCCTGCCTGTGGAGAGCTCCCAAGTTCTGGGTCTGGGCTTCTGGGAGCTGAACACTTGGCCGGGCCCAGCAGAAACTGCAGATCCCTGGGGCTCAGGCAGCCAGGCCCTGAGTCTGTTTTCTCCAATCTGGGTCTCCTTTCCCTTGTTCTTCCCTTCCTAAGCTTCCTTCCTTCTTCCTTCCTTCCTTCCTTCTTTTATTTATTTATTTTTACTTTTTATTTTTTGGGGTGCTGGGACTGAACCTGGGTTCTTGCCATGTTAACTATGCACTCTACCACTTAACTGCGTACCTCCAGCCTTCTTTTTCCAATTTTTTTTTTTTTTTTAATTTTGAGATAAGTTCTGTCCAGGCTAGCCAGGTTGAACTGACTCTGTAGCCCAGGATGCCCTTGAGCTTGCAATCCTTCTGTCTCGGCTGCCTAAGTAGCTGAGGTGGCAGACCTGAGCCACCAGCTCTGAGTTTCATCTTTTTATGAAGAAAGCTTTCAAATACCAAACACCCCAAATCAAAATAAAAATCCCAGTGCCTGGCTCTCCTATGTGGCCACAGCCAAGATTCAACAGAGGACAGAAGAGTTTCTTAGGGCTCCCTTCATGCAGTGGCCATCTGCTCAGGAAGGTGGCATCTGGGCAGAGAAGCTCAGTTCCTTGCAAGGGACCTTTTGCATACAGCTGTGCTCAGCATCTAGAGGTGGCTTCCTCCTCCCCTTCAGATCTGAACCTGGAGGACTTAGTCAGGGTGTTACTGCTGTGAACAGATACCATGACCAAGGTAACTCTTAGAAGGACAACATTTAATTGGGGCCTGTTTACAGGTTCAGAGGTTCAGACCATTATCATCAAGGCAGGAGCATGGCAGCGTCCAGGCAGGCATTGTGCAGGAGGAGCTGAGAGTTCTACATCTTGTTCCAAAGGCAAACAGGAGAAGACTGAGTTTCCAGGCAGCTAGGGTGAGGGTCTTAAAGCCCCCCCCCCCCAGTGACACATGTCCTCTAACAAGGTCACATCTTCTAATGGTGCCACTTGCTGGGCCAAGCGCATTCAAATGAATTTGATGATGCCAACTCCTTCCTATAGGCCTTTCTCACCTGTCTTTACTAAGTGCGTATGAATGCACTTTAGCTGCCCAGTCATACTGGGCCTCCGCCTGGAGGCTCCTGCTGTCTGTGTGCCCCACCTCCCCTCCTTCTGTCACCCAGTCCTCCCCTTGGCATTCCGTGTGCTCCTCCTTCCTCCCCACTCCTCTTCCTCTTGTCTTTCCCCATTCTTCCTCCTCCTCTAACAGTTCCAACCCCCTTTATAACTGCACCTTCAGCTCCCCTTCCGTCTCCTCATATTGGTGATACACGACCTCCATTTGAATGTCCTCAGTTGCTTGAACATGGTTTCTGGAATGAGTTTTGTGTTTACTGGCTGAGCTCTGTGTTGCTGTATGTGGCGGCTGCTCTCTCTCCCTTTCTCCACAGCTGTGGCTTTCCTGAAGATCACCAAGTATAAAGGGTGGATGGTATCCTAGTGTCTTTTCCCTGTTCCTCCATCCCCTGCCTGTCAGCTCCAAGGCTGTCCCAGATTCAAACCGAGCCTGCTTCCAAGGAGGGCTGAGGAACCAGGCCTGGGTATGGATGGCTGTCATGGAGCCACCAAGCTATCAGCTGACTGTAGAGGTTTTCTTGGGCTGTTGGGCCACAGGGAAGTTCTTAAAATGTCAGGCAGGCATGTCCTCCTCATATGACCCCAGAGAGGAGCCACAGTAGTCCTGACATTGAGTCTGGGACCAACAGAGCTACCTTGCCATAGTTGTGCCAGTGCAGCCCAGCCCAGCTCCATTGCCCTGTACCTCAGCACTGGTCTGTGAGAGGCCTCCCTCCTCCATGCAGGCCCCAAACTCTAAGTGGCCTGCTTTGGTGAAGGTGACAGTAGGTGGTGCCTCCCCTTGGCCTGGTGTGATAACTGGTCACAACTAAAAGATAGCATCAATAGTGGGTTCAGGGGTGTGGGGGTGTAGAGGTACAGGTGTGGAAGGGTACAGGGGTGTAGGGGTACAGGTGTGGTGGGGTACAGGGGTGGCAGGGTGCAGGGGTGGTGGGGTGCAGGGGTAGCAGAGTCCAGGGGTGGTGGGGTTCAGGGGTAGAGGGGTGCAGGGGTACAGGGGTGGCAGGATGCAGGGGTGGAGGGGTGGGGTCTGGTCTGTTTCCCCCCTGCTCCCTCCCTCCCTCCTCAAGATCTACCTTGAGTTCCTATGGGCTGCTGCAATGGGCCGGGATGATCTGCCTTTTATCCAGGGCCTCTCTCCACAGAGCTGCCGGGAACAGCAGTCCAAGGCACACAGACAAACGGCAACCTGGATCTGGGTCAAGGATGAAATTGTCCTGTTTGAATCTCAGCCTGAAGAGGCAGCCAGAACTGTTCAGATGTTTCCACTCAGCTTTTGGCAGAGACAGCACCAGGAAGGTAAAAGTAGAGGAGACAGGAGACTGCCGGGGAGCAGAGGGCAAAGGGCAGAGCTGCTGCCCTCAAGAGAGCTTCACAAAGGTCCCTTCTGGCTACTTTAGGTCTTCAACATCCTGTGGGTCACTGTGATCCTGGGAGCCCTTCCACAATGCTGGCACACAGCCCTGGCTGGCTCTTCTGAAACTCATTATTCATGTTACATAGAGCTGGTCCATATAGTCAGGGGAACAACACTTTCATGGGTAACCCAGGGAAACAAGGATCCATATTTGTGGCTGACACAGGGGACCCTGAGAATAGGAGCCTAGAAGGTTCGAAGCATCTACGGAAAGAGATGCTTGACTGCCAAGATTGAGTGAGAAGGACGCACTGAGCCTGCCAAGGGGCCTCGGTGCTCCCGGTGTGTGCAGAAGTGCTAAATGTCTGAAACAACTCAGATTCAATTGTCTGAATTTAGATTGGATCATTTAAACTCAGGTATCCATCTGTGTCACCCCCTGGGGACCAAGGATAGCTCACAGGAAGTAAGTTCAGCTGACCGTGGAAGTGGGGTAGATGGTTCTGATAGTCATGCACATGCCCAGTGTGTTAAACACCCCAGAGTCACACTCTCTGAAGTGGTTAGGAGGGCGAATTTTGTTATGTGTAATTTTTATCACAGTAATAAAAAGTTTTTTGCTTTGTCTTTTTTTTTTTTTAATTAGAAAAACACAGCAAAATAACCACCCTGGAGTCAGAGAAACTAAGAACCGGAGTAAGGAAGAAAGAGAAAAGAAGCCAGGCCTGGGATTATAGACTTGTCATCCCAGCACAGGGAAACTGAGGCAGGAGAATCCAAAGTTCAAGGCTGACTTGGGCTACACAATGAGTTCAAGGGTCCAGCTGGGAGTTTAGTGAGACCATGTCTCCAAATAAAGGTAAGAGGAGGCTGGTGGTACATCACAGTGGAAGGGTGCTTGCTTAGCATACATGAGACCCTAGGTTCAGTCCCTGGAACAGCAAACAGGAGAGACGGGCAGGGCCTGAGGCCCCTCGATGGTGGCTTGATCCCACTGTGACATCTAAAGGAAGAGAAAATCTCAGCAGCCTCTCGATGGCAATGTGGATGGAGCCTCACTATGTGCTAGCCCCATACATTAGTACTACAGTTGTCCAGTGTTGTGGGGTGTAAGCTTTTTCAGGCCCTATTTTTAATACGGGTTCTTAAATGCTTTAACCTCCCTGCGAGCCCACCGCCCACCAGAGGTACTGAGAAAGAAAGGATGTTAGGATATGGGGGAAGTGGGCCTGTTTAGAAATTGTTCTTTGGAGCAAATCCCATCCGTGTTGTCAGGAAATCAGCAGTTCAGTTTACAGGATTCAGCAGCAGCAGCTCAATCCACTTACAAATACTTCATGAATACACCAGCAGTCCAGTTCAGTAGAGTCGGGATAGCAAACACGAATCAGCAGTGGTGGCAGAGACAGCCAGTCCTCAGCAGAATTGGCACAAGTCAGCAGGAGGGACCAGGACCAGCAGGGACACCAGGAGCTTCTTTGCTGAGCTTCTCTCAATGAAGTGAAGTTCAGTGAAGATGGGAGATCAAGAAACATCACAAAGCTGCCTATGCAAGCAAAACCTCCATTACTGTCCATTGGGTCCTATTCATACTTTTTCCATACATCACATGTCCTCCATGGAATCTTGCCTCACCATGTGCCTTGCCTCAGCACGTAAGTCTGTCTTAGAAAAACTCCATGTGAGTCTGTATCAGCTGACATCACTCTGCCAATCAGCCGGAGTCCACAGAAGCAGCAAGAAGCCACCAGAATACCACCAGATTTTTTGGTGACAAACAGAGCTCAGCTATGCAATGTAAGGTGAGCCAATACCTGTGTGTTGTTAGTGAAGAATCCTTCGTCCTGTGTCTTTTCATGTGCATGTGCTTCAGTGAAACGTTTCTTCATGTGTTTGCCCCAGCAAAATACCATCTATCACAACTGACTTTCCAAAAAAACCAGAAGTTTCCGTATAGTGGGGCTTGATACTGGTCATCAAGGCGGGCATGTTTGGGAAGAGCTTCCACATTAGGTTGGTTGAGGAGAGAAGAATCCCCAACTGTGAGCGGCGTGGCATCTCTCTCTGCTTCCTGACTGTGGAAGTCAGTCCTCAAGACCCTGCTGCCAGGCCTTTCCCAACAGGATGAGCTGTAGTCTTGAATTAGGAGCCTTAAGCCTACAGAGACAGAAAAGGTAACTTATACAGAAAACTGGTACCCAGGAGTGGGGTCGTGGCTCTGATAAACCTGACCATGATGTTCTTAGATTGTTGGAACTTATTTATGGGAGCATCATGGGAAAGTTTGAAGCTGCAGGCTGCAACAAGCAGAGGCAGTGGGCCATTTGGGTGGGATCTGGGAAGAGCAGGGTGCCAAGAGAAATGTGGACAATGGAAGTCCTGCCTGTGAGGTTTCAGGGGGTGAAAAAGGAGTCTACCAAGAATTGATGACTGTGTTCGATACTTTCTGGCAAAGAATTTGGCTACATTCGGCTCACTTCCTAAGAACTTGGGCTAGGCTGAACTAAAAAGTAACAGGTTAAATCTAGCTTAGTGGTGGTTCTCTTTAGCCCCAGCACTTGGTGGGCAGAGGCAGGCAGACTCCTGTGAGTTTGAGGCCAGCCTGGTCTACATAGTTTGAGGGCAGCCAGAGACACGTAATGAGACCCTGTCTCAAAACAAACAAACAAACAAACAAACCAGGCTAATTTGCAGCTCACAAACACACATCCTCGGGATTTCCTTTGTTGAAAAATGTGCCAAGTCCATGGGTTTCTAGAATTAGGACATCTCTCGGGGCCATCATGATGTCTGCACATGGCTATGTGATAAGGGTGGTCTTCAGGAGAACTGGGTCAGGGGCATATAGAGGCGTAGCTGGTTGGGCTGCTTCATTCTTACTGTTCTTTCAAAATGACAAGAGCAGCGGCCTCTGTCTCCACTGCTCTTAGTGTCCCTCTCTGAAGAGAACCAGAGAGAGGGACAACTTGCAGGATGTGAGAATGGCCATGGAGCCCCTCACCTGATCTGGATGAAACCTCGCACCAGCAGAGACACAGAAACTCCAGAACAGAAAACAACTGCGTAGAACATTTCTCCCTTCCCAGCCATAAACCTCCAAATTTCTAAGCACTCACAAGAAAACCCATTTACAGGCAAAGGACACATCCTAAATCACTACTGGCTTCTGCTTTTACTTCATAGGATTGTAATTCCATCTAAAACATCCCCAAAGCCCCCTACAGTGCCACCTAGCAAAAGAGACTGGAAAAGGAAGGTTTTCAAAGCTATCCTTTGAGATGAAGCCTTGAGAGCCACCAGACAGTATTTATGGCCAGATCAGGAGGACACTCTCATTTGGGGAGCACTCACACACGCTCTGGTCTATTTTACTCCCTGACTCTTCTCTGAGGAGCACTCACCCATGCATTTATTTGGGTATGTCTTTCTACCGAGTGCTTCTCTTTCTCTTAACCCTGGTGATCAAGACTGTGTTAAAATATCTTTAAAGATCGGGGCTCCTCTGCTCGGCTTCTCTCTCTCTCTCTCTCTCTCTCTCTCTCTCTCTCTCTCTCCCTCCCCCTCTCTTCCTTCTCTCTCTGCTGTCTTCTCTTCCCCCTTCTTCCTCCCTCCCCCGTTCTCTACCTAGAGATAATCCTCACATAGCACAGTTAACCATTTTAAAGTAAACAATCCTGGAAGCTGGGTGGGATGACTCACCCTTGCAATCCCAGAACTAGGAAGGCTGAGGCAGAAGGGCTACAAGTTTGAAGTCAGCCTCAGCTACATAGAGAATTCCAAGCTAGCCTGGAATTCTTAGAGAAAGCTGTTTAAACAAACAAATGAAGCATTCCCAGGACGCTGAGCATATTCCCCGTTTGCTGAAGTCCCTGTTTTCATCAGCCAAGTAACCCCGTCTCCAACCCGGGCCGGTTGATTGGGTCGTGTCAGTGTGGCACAATCACCTTCAGAAAGACTGTCTAGGTTGGCCAGTGGACAAGCCTGGAGGCAGGGATGGTGGTGTTACCTTGACTATGTTAATTGATCTGGAAAGACCACTGTGGGGGCACCGGTGTCGAGGCAGTGGATCCTGCACTGGATAAGACTGGAGTAGGTGATGGGACTGAAGAGTGACTCCGTGAATAAGAACTCGTACCATTTGCGGGGAACCCGAGTGTGATTCTCAGATTCTCAGAACCCAGGTCAGGTGCCCACATCCACCGGTAACTCTGGGTCCAGGAGATCTGCTGCGCGCTTCCGGCCTCTGAGGGCCACTCCCATGCACAATCTCCACCACCACATATACGCATAATCAAAAAACAAAAATTCTAAAATGTGTTTTAAAAAGAGTAAAGACCGTGAGCTGAGCAGTAGGCACCAGTGCATTTATTTCTCTCTCTGCTGTAGACTGTAGATATGATGAGCCTCCACAGGTTCCTGCCTGACTTCCCTGAAATGATGGCCTGTAGACCAGGATTATAAATCCTTTCTCTCCCAAACTGCCGTTTGTCAGGATGCTTTAATTGCCGAAACAGACACGGACTGGGAACACTCCACACCTGTTACCTGCCAGTGTCCCTTTTCTTGTGGGTCTCCCTTCTCTCTGGGATTGTTGACCACCAGCCCATCGTGACAAAGAGAGCAGAGTTGACGAATAGGGTATCAGACAGCCTGTGAGTACAAACAGAAATGACAATACATTCTGGGATCATCTTTGAGGAGACAGATCAGCTTTACTCAGGGTGAATCAAGGGTTATACAGTTTTGGGTTAGGGGGTTCAGAATATCCAGGGTGGGCAAAGGTCTTTGGCTGAGGGCTATGGTACTGAGATGTCTCATTAGCATGGGGAGGCCCTCCAGGAATCTCAGGTGTTTGCTGATCGGGTTCTTATTGGGAGAGCGGAAGCTGAACCTGTAACTAAGGCGATGTGACATCTTGCAGGCAGAGGTTATGGGAGTTTTGAACTCCCAAGACCAGGTCAGGGAAGGAGAAGCCCTGCTGGGAGTAGGTATAGAGGGAGTCCCTGATTTACTCCGAGTCCAGAAGGCTCTCTGGACAATGGTAACGTGGAGTTGTTGGTCCTTGCCCTTAAACTCTGCAGATGACCGGGTGAGGGATTGCACGCTCTTACCTTGCTTCCCCTTAAAAAGATTTCGTTTAAAAATTGTATGTATGTATGTGTGCATGCATGTATGTATTATGCATGCATGTGGGTATGCATGTGTGTATGTGTGCATTTCTGTGGAAGGGTGTGAGTGTGAGCATCGAAACCTGAAGAAGGCAGAGGCATTGGATCCCCTGGAGCAGAACTGCCTGATGTTGATGGGTGCTGGGAATCGAATTCAAGTCCTTCATAAGAACTGTGCCCACTCTTAGCCCTTTGGGCATCTCCCCAGCCCTCTCCTCTTTTTTGGCGCTGAGGAAGGAACTCAAGTCCTGATGCACAGCAGGAAGGCTTTCTATACTGAGCTGCTCCTCAGCCCTGCACACACACAGCTAACCACTTGCTCTCTCTCCCTCTTCCACCATTCTCTCCATGCACCATGAGAAGCCTGAGCGGTGCTGAGTCTGAGCATCTCCTCTTGACCTGTTACTGAGCAGCACAGAGGCACCTTGTCTGCACCAGCTACTACACAGACAGACACTGAGTTGGCTGAGCCTCACAGGCAGGTCCTTGGGCACACTGTGTATAACCCCACATGGCCTATTTCGGTGGAACTGGACTTAGAGGACATAAAACATCTTAAGAAAGTTCCAGAAGATAGCGATGCTTCCCTCTATTGTTTTAAAAGGCTTGTTTATTTTTATTTTATGGATAAAGGTGTTTGATGGCGTGTATGTAGGTGCACCAAGTGTGAGCAGTGTCCACAGAGGCTAGAAGAGGAAATTACATTTCCTGGTACTGGAATTACAATGATTGTGAGTTCCCCCGGGGAATTCTGGGAATCGAACCCAGGTCTTCTGCAAGAGCAGCAAGTGCTCTTAATCTCTGAGCCATCTCCCCAGCTCCTGCCATTCACTATTTATTTTCTGTAATAAGAACACTTTCTACGAGAAGAAATATCTCAAAGAACCCCTAAACAAATGCCAGATGAGCCATACAAGTCTGGAACCCCTGAACACAACAGGCAAGGCCAGGCAAGGCTAGTTGGCTGGATGCTGGGGGAACTGGCCTGAGGAACAGGTTCAGAGATCCAAAATTAGGGCTCAGCCCCTCATCTGGGCAATCTAGGGATGTGGGTGAGGCTGGCCTGGGTGGGGCCAGCATACACACTGCTCTGAGCTTTCTTGGAACCAAGTCCAAGGGCCATCCTGAGAGCTGCACAGAAGTTGGCCCATTCTGTGTAGAAGCCAGTGGTACCAAGAGGCAGTGCAGACTTGCTGTGGGGGTCATTTCTTCCTCCTGCTTATAAGAGAGCCTGGGCTAAGGGATTGCCTGGTACCCCTTCCGAAGAGACGTCTGGTCTAGGCAGGCAACCCAGCAGGCAGCAGCAGCCTCAGAGTCTGGAATTCCTTGTCTATGAAGTCAGTAGGTGATTCTGGCTCCTGAAGGGCCGACCCCACCCATACCTGACTCTCTCCTTGAGTATTTTCTTACCTGACCCTCTGCTTCTGTGTCCTGCTGCTGCTTTAATGCTCATGTGCCAAGTTTGAGCTCTTTGTGACCTTGTGACAATTCTATAGTAAACACTTTTATGAAATCCATTTCACAGATGAGGCGGCTGAGGCAGAAAGGAGAAAGGACATTCCTAAGGCCATGTGATTGGTAATGGGAGGGCCATTGGTAATCTCGGGGTCCATAAGTCTTATTGCTAGGTTCATGACCTATAGAGCCACAGTCTGGTTCCCACACTGCTGTCACACATAGACATTTGCCTTTGAGCAGGTGAAGGCCAGCCTGTAGCCCTCCCCCTCCCCAGCACCAGGCTCAGGCTCAGTGACCATGATCTGATCAGGTGGGGGCTGCCCAGGGCAGCTGGCTTTGTGTCCAGCGGCCCAGCAGCCCAGGCCCCATGACTTCATCCTCTCTGCACCCTGTCCACACCCTGTCCACACCCTGAGAGTGACCCAGCTCTCCCATCATTTAAAGGAGGTCTTGAGGACACTGGAGGAAAACACAAAGCTACTAACACAAGGAATTACATAGACAGTGTTCAAGGTTCTCCCTTCTCAGGCTCCCAGGCATCAGCATCCTCCCCCGAATATCTCAGTCAGATTCTAGAGAGAACCCCGATTTCCACCCTTTCAGGGTCTCCTTGCCGTCCCTTTTTTGAAGGGCAGCAATCCCCCTGAAACTTGGTGCTGTTAGAATTTGCATGGGCACTCCAACAGAGAAAGCAACATTTCCACCTGGATGTTCCCTGTCTTCTTGTGCTATAATATCAGGCTGGAGATAATTAATCAGAGAGTGTGGGAACCCATCAGTGCAAGGGTGCTGGCGCTCCCGAGGCCCAAACGTGTGGAAATTAGAATACCATCTTCCAGGAAACTAATGAAAAACGACTTTACGAGGCAGCTGTTGTTGGGTGTAAACTTTTAAAGAAGCCAGAGAGTCCAGAGAAAAGTCAGAACAGCTCCTGATGAGGAGTCTGCAGGCCAAATGAATCCTGCAGGCTTTGGTTCAAGCAGGCAGAAGGACAGGCCCAAGTCAAATGATCTCCATTTAGGAGATGACCCTAAAAGCCCAGCTGCTTTTGACAGACATGGGGAGCACAGGACTGGGAGCCACTCTGACATGCCAGCTGCAGAGGGTGAAGGAACTGCCTAAGAGTCCTTGTTAGTAATAGCATATCCTGGATCAACCTCAGCAGTGGGTTGAACATTTGATCTTGGTCTTGTTTGCTTCAGAGCTTGCAACCATTTGTGAAATGCTTCTCCCATGTTTACAGAAAGGGAAACCAAGAATCAGAGAGGTCAAGAAGCTCTGAAGGTGGTCCAGTTGTGCTGTCAACTGACCACAATGGTACAAGAGCCTCAGAGGGGTGTGCCAGGGTAGGGACAGACTGGGTTGCAATCAGACTCTCTGAAGACTGCTGCTTCCCGATGGACTGACACTGTCCCCCAGTGAAGGGCTGCTAAGAACAGAAGCAGGAAACATGCCTTCAGCTTACCAGCATCTAGTGAGGTGAAACACTAGCTAGCTTGTCTTCTGGGATCCCCTGGATTCCTACCCAGAAAGAACCAAAGATATTTCCTGTAGATGTCATGCTCTTGACTACACCAGGGTGGCTGTAGACTCTTATCTCCTTATTGGTAGAGAGTTAGATGCCAGGATGCTTCTGTTTTCTAGACACATACATCACACACACACAAACACACACACACACACACACTACACACACATGCATTCATACACTACACATACACTCATACATGCACATACATACTCACATGCATGCACATAAACACACATGAGTGCACACACACATGCACAAATGCATGTGCACAAGCATGCACACACTTACATGCATACACACATACATGCACACACAGACACATGAGTGCACACATGTATACACATGCACTAGCGAGAATTCACACATTTACATGCCCATGCATGAGCTCTGTCTCTGTCTGTCTGTCTCTCCAGAAATGGATGAATACCTGCTCAGAAGGAGATTCCTGTGTGGAGTCTCTGGTCTCACAGTGTGGAGGGCCTGGGTGTCTGCTGAGTGAGGCCTCTAGGTCAGACCATTATCACCTGGACCTCCAGAGAGAGCCCTGGAGACCCCCCACATTCTTGATGACACCGAGGAGGTCTGAGATTCTCAGATAAGGACCTGTAGCCTTCTTGGGAGTGTGTATGAAATGTTTCTTATATCCTGTTTGCAGCTCTAGGGCTGGGATTGTGACTTTGCAGGCCATGACATTGTGGATCCTTGTACTGCTAGAGAGGAGGAGGCACAGCCCCTGTCCTGGGGCCAGGATCCAGCACCTCATAGCTAGATGAAGTCTGTATGGATTGGATCATCTGGTTTCACCACCCATCTGCTGGAGCTCTTCTGGAAAGACACCAGTGGGGACTGGAGCTGAAGGACGTGGTGCTGCCTACTAGTAACCTATTTCAAGCCACAGCCCAGGAACAGTCTTGTTGAAAAGCCTCAATTTGGTAGAGGACAGGCACACATGGAAGTCCAGCCCATAGCTGGTTCTGGGCTTGGTGCCGGCTGCTTCAGCCCCATCCAGTGGCAATGGTACCCCATTTGCCTACTCTGTATTGGGGGGCCCCTTCTCACCCTGGTGGGTGTACTTGGCTACTTCCTGCTGCGTGCCCTCTGGCAGTTGCCCAGCCTCTCGGTGCCTCTCTGGGGGTCTGTGAGGGTGTTCCCTGATGCTCCCTAGAGCATATGGGGCAGACAAACCCTTTGTCAGCACCATGAGCACCCGAGCAGCAAGCCTTTGTGTGCCTTCTGCTTCATAAGCAATGGTGAGCAGATGTCCTCCTAAGGATACAGTGGTTCCTCCGTGGAAAGAGGTAATTGGTGTGAGGTGGGGCGTCTGCGGGCCTTAAACGTCCATCATCTGCTCAGATCAGCCCTCCAAGGAGAACACCAGGCCTGCTACCGTGTGGGGGTGTCTCTCACACTGTCACTAACACCAGACATAAAATGATCTTTATGAAAACAATATTATATTATTTATTCTTTGTAGTGTGTGTGTGTGTGTGTGTGTGTGTGTGTTCCCCTTCCACCATGTGATCGCAGAGATTGAACTCAGGTGATCAGAACGGGTACTGAGCCATCTCCTCATCGACTATAATTGTGTGTGTTCTTAGAGAATTTTATACATGTTTGATCATATTCACCCTATCTCCTCCAACCTTTCCCCCAGCATCCCCAGATTTGTTAATATTTTGACACTAGAACATACCAGAAACAATTAGTTGGATTCTCATCTTTTTATATACTTGTAGCTATTTGTTCCTTTCTAGTCTGGCTAGTTTTATGTCAACTGCACACAAACTATTCTGGAAGAGGAAATCTCAATTGACATGAGGCCTCCTCCAGAGGCCTTTCTTTAGGTCATTTTCATGAATGATGGGGGAGGGCCTAGTTCACTGTAGGTAGTTCCACTCCTGGGCCCTTGGTCTTGGATGGTATAAGAAAGCAGGCTGAGCAAGCTATGAGGAGCAAGCAAAGTAAGCAGCATTCCTCCTCCAGGGCCTCTGTATCAGTGCCTGCCTTCAGGTTCCTGCCTTGATTTCCCTGGATGATGAATTATGTCCTTATCAGGAGCCATAGGTGTTAGATTCCCTGCGGTTGGAGTTATAGGTACTTGTGAGCCACCTGACTTGATTGCTGGGACCTCTCTCTCTCTCCCTCTCTCTCTCCACATACATTCATACATTCATGTAACACAGGGTGCCCCAGGCTGAAACTGTCTTAATTGAAAGGGTTTATTTTATTTCACAATTCCAGGTTCTGTCCATCACAGCAAGGAAGTCAAGGTTAGCCACCTTGACTTACATTACATTCACAGTCAAGAGCAGAAAGAATGACTGCATGCATGCTTTACTGCTCCATCCTTTTACTTTCTTATATAATCTAGTCTCCAAACCCAGGGAATAGTGCCGCCCATAGTGGGCTGGATCTTCTCCTGTCAATGCAATCAAGATAACCCCACACAAACATGCCCACAAGCCAACCTAAGCTAGACAACTCCTTATTGAGATTCTATTTCTAGGTTATTCTATATTGCGTTAGTTGATAATTAAAAATAACCATTACATACACACACACACACACACACACACACACACACACATCTTTTGTAGATTTTGTAGATACAAGCTGTGTGCAACCTTCAAGTGTCATGTATTAAGAGGACTGGGAAGATAGATCAGTGTGTAGAGTTTGCCACACAGCA
Source organism: Rhynchomys soricoides (assembly GCA_019843965.1). Classification (NCBI taxonomy): domain Eukaryota; kingdom Metazoa; phylum Chordata; class Mammalia; order Rodentia; family Muridae; genus Rhynchomys; species Rhynchomys soricoides. The sequence goes on from JADRCH010000078.1 coordinate 1,149,491, forward strand.
TGAAGACCTGAGTTTGATTCCCAGTACCCATAGAAAAATCTAGGCATAGCATTCACACTTGTAACTCACCCCATCACTGGAGATTGGACAGAGATAGCCAATCCTTAGGGCTCTGTGACCAGCCAGCCTGGCTGAATTGATGTGGTGGTTTGAATATGCTTGGCCCAGGGAGTGGCACTATTTGGAAGTGTGGCCTTGTTGGAGGAAGTGTGTCACTGTGGGTGTGGGCTTTAAGACCCTCCTCCTAACCACATGGGAGCCGGTCATCTCCTTGTGGCCTTCAGATGAAGGTGTGGAACTCTCAGCTCCTCCTGCACCACGCCTGCCTGGACGCTGCCATGCTCCTGTCTTGATGATAATGGACTGGGACTCTGAACCTGTAAGCCAGTCCCAATTAAATGTTAAAACTTGTCTTGGTCATGGTGTCTGTTTTCAGCAGTAAAACCCTAAGACAATTGATGAGCTCTCTATTTAGTAAGAGACCCCCATCTCAAGCAGTAAGATGGAAAGAAATTAAGAAAGATACCCAGTGTTCATCTTTCCTACTTCTACATACACATGTACATACATACGTACACACACACACACACACACACACACACACACACACACACAGAGTTGTGTGAGGTAAAGGCATTAAATCTTTTCTGACATGACAGTTGCTGCGGGCATGTAGAATGTTCTGTTTCACACTAAAACTGCATTATGAATCTGCACTTGGCTCTGCCCTACACTTTACTGTGGTTTCTTGTGTGAAGGTCTGATCTTCTGGTGTACTGGTGTGAGGAAGGAGGTAGAATCCAGTTCTTCCTAGAACGTTCTCCCTCCAAATCACAAGTCATTCATCTCACAAGATTTACAAAATATTCCATCCTCTTCCAGTTCATCAACAGAGAAGATCCCACAGTCCCTTGGGTCATGTTTATGGGCTCTGCTCAGTCCCATGGAGGGTGCAGGTGCCCAGCTGTGTTAAGTAGCAGAGAGCGCTGCTCATCTGGGGATGTAGTTCAGGTGGTAGAGTGCTTGCCTAGTATGCATGAAGTCCTGGGTCTGATTCCCACATCATGCCCATAAACTGGGCATGATAGTGCACATCTGTAATCCCAGCTCTGAGGAGGCTGGGGCAGGAGGATCAAGACTTTAAGGCCATTCTTGAATACACATGGGTTTGTGCCAGTCTGGGCTCCATGGGGAAAAGGATGAGGGAGAAGAGGGAGAGAGATGATCAAGTAACGTTATTGCTAGAGCATACCTATTTCTTCTCACAAATAATGACTCCATTTTCACCAGGAATCATCTCAAAAGGGCTGGAGAGATGGCTGGGTGGTTAGAAGCAAATACTGCTCTTACAGAGGAGCTCAGTTGCCAGCACTTGAGTTAGGTGGCTCGTAACTGCCTATAAATCCAGTTCCAGGAGCTCCAACACCTCTGACCTCCAAAGATTCTTGAACTCATGTACACACACACACACACACACACACTCACACTCACACTCACACACACTCACGCATGCAGTCTGCTCTGCCTGTATCCACCACTATGAAGATTGTTAGTGGGATTTTAGTCAGCAGGGTTGAATTTAGATAAGGAATGGACAGGTAGATATTTTATATATACTGTGAGGAATCACCTTTATTTTGTTCTTGTTTTGTACGACTTAGTAGAGTCTTAGTATCTGTTCCACACATACCTCACACATTTCTTGTCAATATTCTTAGCTACTGCCTTTCACTGTCTTAGTGGGTCTATGCTGGCTCACTGCGTATTTATGAAGTGGCTGATTGCAGTACACTGGCTTGAGGTGGGAGCTTTGGGCGTGGCACACAGCCAGGCCTTGGACTCCGCCCCATGCTGATTTTTTTGTGCATAAAGACATGTTACCTGTTACTTTTTGTTGCTGTGATAAAACACCATGACCAAAAGCAACTTATAGAAGGAAGACTTTATTTTGGCTTATGGTTCCGGAAGAGGCGTTCATAATGGCCAGAAAGCATGGCAGCAGGTGGTCAGAGCGGGAACTGAGAGATCACATGTCTAACTACAGGCAGAAAACAGAGTAAACTGGAGATGGAGCAAGGCTAGAAGCTCTTAAAGTCTTCACAGCCCACAGCCAAGGAGCAGACTTCCTTCAGCACGGCTCCCCATTGAAAGGCTCCATAATCTCCCTAAAGAGCGAAACCAACAGGGACCAAGTGTTCAAACACATAAGCTTATGGGGACATATGGCTTTCAAATTGCCCTCTCTGTGTCCAGTGGGGCTTGGTTGAGGGTAGCCATGGTGTAGAGGAAGTTCCTTCAACATTTTCCACTCCTGTCGACTCCCCTCCCACCCTATCTCATAATACAAAGATAAAATATTCACCGAAAACGTCATAAATAAGCTTATTCTCAATCATTTATTTGCTTTAATATAATTTTATCATTTATTAACGACCAAAGCAACTGAATGCGAATGAGGTGAATATACTTATTTGTGTGTGTGTGTAAAGGTTAAATCATGGCTGAATAGTTGATGAGACACAGTGTCTTCTGTGCTTTGCAGAGTTGATTGACATTTTGATTTTATAACCATCAAGGCTGAGAAGTGCTGTCTCATATATAACAATATAGGTTGGTTTTTTTAAAAAAAAAAAAAGAAAGAAAGAAACTCAAGTCAGCAAATCAAACAGCAACTTTTGGAATCAAACATTCTAACACATTACGATCCACAGATACACTAAATTGGTACTCACAGTGAAGGACAGGAAACACATACGGTAAGTCTTTGTTTCCATAATGAAGCCATCATGTTTCCGTAAGAACAGAAAGCGTTGCACATTGCTAGTGATAAACACAGCAGTTCAGGCAGGGAGAAAGCTCAGCCGGCAAAAGCCTCCACGCCTGCCGACCTGGGTTCTCTCCTGGGTCCCACGCGGTGGAAGGAGACAATTTGCCAAGATTGTTCTCTGACCTCAAGTGTATGCACACTCACTTGCACATAACAACCAGTAAGTAACTACTTTAAAAAGTAAACAACGGGAATCCATGCAGTTTTCTTATATAGTCTTGTTCTGAGCTGTTTAAAGCAGTGTTTGCTGCAGTTATGGGGCATGAGACCATGTACAGTGCAAAATGCTTGTATTGTACATCCAGAGTCAGGGATGCCATGCTGTCCCTGCATGCAGCACCTACATACACTGACCAGAAGGACTTTGAATTAATTTTTATGTATGCAAAACCCTTCTCCTGTTTCCAGGTTTTTTGTGACCTCGTGTGGGGTTGTGACCAGCAGTTTACAAAGCTGTGCTGAAGATGACAGGGAGTGAAGGCAAGCAGGGGGGACTGCCACCTTTAGATCCCAGACTGGCTGTCATCAGATGGAAGAGGCTGGAGGCTGCATGCTGTGGCCCCACCTTGGCCACAGGGTAATTAGCACAGCTTGGAGAATCTACCCTCCCACCCCCATTGGAGTCAGCCTAAAAATACCAAGAGCTGAGTCATACAAGGGGCCCTTCATCTCCGAAAAGGCAGCCCTTTGTCACATCCCAAGAGTCATCCTGGGATCTGCATCCTTCTGCTTAGAATGCACACTCCCTGTATACCTTCGTTGGAGGAGGGGAGCCGTAGTTCATTAGAGGCCTCTGACTTGATGGAGTCTGTGGTTGCAGTGACCAGATTCCTCCATTCGTCTGCTTGTCTCCTGTCTGTCCCTCAGCATAGACTTTTGTCTGACTCAACACCAGTTCTCCCTTCCTGAGAGACTCCCCAGCCTGTTTCCCACAGCATGTTCTTAAAGCTGTCTCCCCAGACTCTCCCAGCTGGTGACCTCAGCTAGTCAAGGTGGGCAGACTCGCTAATCTTTTCTATTTGTCACAGGCATTGGAAGGATCAGAGAGCAAAGGGGTTAAGGAGCCGCAAGAGCCACACCCAACCACATGGGAAAATCTGTTCGCAAGGGGAAACAGACACCAAATTCACTGAAAGCAGTGTTCTGACAGGCTAATAAGGCAGGGCAGCAGTCCCTCAAGGGAGGAGATGGGGATCCTGATGGGAACTGGTCCAGGGGCCTGGAGAGAGGCCTGCTTTGGTTTTTGGTCTGCCCTCATTCATGAGCTTCCACTCACTGGCATTTTGTTGAATTGGATAGTGGTTTGTTTGTTTGTTTTGTTTTTTTAAACATACTTTACGAAAGAAAAGGATTTTAAAGTGCTAGCATAGAGCTGGAGATGTAGGCCAGTGGTTAGAGCACTTACTGCTCTTCCAGAGGTCCTCAGTTTGGTTCCCACTACCCACTTCAGGCAACACACAACTGCTCACAATTCTAGTTCTTTTACCTAGAGTCTTGCAGGTACACACACATGCATATAAATAAAAATGAGAAAAAAATGTTTTTAATGTAGTTATTGACTGCTTTCTGCTGAGACTCATCTTTCTAAACTGTGCTGTTCTAACCGGAAGCAGCTGCCTCTCCAGGTCTCAGGAAATTACAGGCCGTATTTGGAATATCAATGAATGTTGGTTGCAGCCATCAAAGGAGCTCAGAGATGGAAACACCGCCTCAGAGCCTGGCCCCGCAGAAAGTCATTTCTTTCCATTTGAAGAGCCCCCACGGATTATTTTTAGCATCTGAAGTTCATCTTCCCCCTTTCTAAACTTAAACTTCAAGGAAGCAAATGTGTGTGCCTTCCCCCAGAGCACCAACCAAATGCCTATGGCCTCTCCAGGGAGGAGACAGACACCCTTCACCATCCAGTCTGGGCTGAAATTTCACTCTGACGAATGGAGCTGAAGGCTGTGGTGGTTTGGCCTGATCACAGATGCCAGACCCACAATGCGGCACAGTTGTGTGGTCTTCGGGACTCAGGAGACGCCAGGTGGCATCTCTGGGACCCTTCTTGGGACCCAGAGGCCTTCTGGGATGACCATGCATCCCTCAGTGTATGGTGGGCAGGAGACCCCAGGCATTCTGCTCTACAGCAGCCCAGAGAAGCCTCGGCTGTCAGTTGGTCGGGGAAACTGCAGTGTCTGCTCCTTCTGGTGGGCTCTGCATTCTTTCCTAGTAAAGTAACATGTTGGAAAACCAGAGTATACGGTCAGCATTCTTCCTATAAACAGAGCGATTGTACATTGTGAAAGAGTCACTTAGCAATGACTGGAGGGTTGCCATGGTTACCCTCCCCCAGCCATGTGGTCCCATCATACTGTGGACGTGGAGCTGGGCGGTTCCTGAAGAAAATGTGGTGGAGAAGGAGCTGGATGGCTTCTTCTTCGATGCTCTGGTACCCCTCAAGAGCAGAGCTGTCACCAGTGGGAAATCCTACCCTGGCCTTCCTCAGCTTCAAGGTCCTGTTATCACAGAAAGTCATGCATGGGATCGAGGGTGTGAAGTAGACAGAGATGAGGAGGCCTGGGCAGACACTGGGAGAGCATGCTTCCCTACCCCTGTGTACTTCCTTCCCTGGCTTCCCTGAGATGGCTCAGTGGACTCATTTGCCCCTAGGAAACAATGGGAAAGTGATTAAACCCTTCTGCATCCACTGGAGGGCTGGCTTCTCACTCATTGCTGCATTTGAGACAACTCACCCCAAGGCCTAGGGGGCAGTGCAGTGGGTAAACACTTGCCACCCAAGCCAATGGATTGGAGTTCACATGCCCACAGCAGGGTAAGGAGCTGACGCATTAGAGGTTGTGTTAGATGCTGCAGGGCAACAATGGGGCCTCAGGAGCGCCTTCCAGTGCAGCCTCCGCTTCTTCCAGTGCAGCCTCCATTTTTGACTTCTCTTTTGCAGGGATGCTGCAGACTGAGCAGACTAACTGGTTCTGAGTTCGAACAAGAGGCTTTGTCTCAGTGTGTAAGGTGGAGAGCAATCAAGGAAGAAAGACACACACTGGTGTCATACATACGTGCACACACACATATGCATTCACACATATACACACACATTCTTGCAGGCACATATATGAGCGTGTACACACACACACATATGCATTCACACATATACACACACATTCTCGCAGGCACATATATGAGCGTGTACGCACACACACATATTATTTTTCTTTATGTTTAAATTTTTATTTTTCCCTTTCTTTTGTTTTATTTTACTATTTTGAGACAAGATCCCTCTATACAGCCTGCCCTGGAACTCTCTATGTAGACTAGGCTGGCCTTGAACTCACAGAGAGCCTCCTGCCTTTGCCTCCCATGTGGCTCGTGCCACCATGCCCAGCCTAAGGTTTTTTCATACAACTTATTTTATTCCTATTCCTTCCTCTCCAACTCCTCCTAGATCCTCGTCACCTCCCTGGCCCCCTAGCTTCATGTTCGTTGTCTCAAACATAACCAAAACCAAAAGTCAAAACAAACAATAAGACAAAAATACCAAATCGAAATAAAATGAAGCAAAAGCCCTAAAACAAAGCAAAGCAAAGCAAAGCAAAACAAAACAAAATAAACAAACCAAAGCCCCCAAGAAATCCACTTTGTGTTGGCCAATGGCTCCTAGGCATGGGGCCTGCCCTGGAGTGTAGCTGATATCACTAGGGAGACTCCATCTGGTTTGAACCTGTGCAGACCTGTGCATGCTGCCACAGTCACTGTGAGCCCTGTTGTGTCTGGATGACCGTTTCCTTGCAGTCATCCGTCACTCTCATGATCCCGCCCCTCATCTTCCACACGGACTCTGAGCCTTGAGAAGAAGGGATGATGAAGACATCAGATTTAGAGCTAAGAGCTCCACCATCTCCCACTCTCTGCTTATGTCCAGTTGTGGGTCTCTGTGCTGATTCCCATCTCCTACAAGAAGTGTCTCTGACCTGAGTCCCCACCTCCTGTAGTCACTGTAGGCCAAATAAAGAAATATGTTTAGAAAAGAAAATTTACTTCTGGCTGTCCATTCACACACAGGCCGGACCTTCCATAGGACACATGCCGGAGTAGATCACCGGCTTGTGTACACGGAATTCCTTCTTCACTAGATTTCAGCAGAACCCACATGTTTTTGAAATAAACACCTGGCTCCGGGCTGTACTGAAAATCCCAGGCAAGAATTCCATCCACACTCTGAGGATTGGTTTTGCCTCTTTGCACAGCTAGTTTCCACGCAGCTGGCTCTTTCAGCCACCCGTTGAGATGGAGTCTCTGAACAATGAGCAGGCAGTCTCACGTAGTCCCAAATAATTAAAAGCACTCTCACCATTCATCGAGTTGGGGCCATCTAGACAAGCCCTCTGCCGCTGGGACTTACCAATGGCTGAGGCACTCACAGAAGCAGCAGGCCAGGTGGGAGGCATAGTGGTGGAGTCGCAGACTGTGTGCTGGGAGAAGGGGCTGAGAAAGAGGTTGCTTCAGATGTCGCATGGTGACAAGGGCCTGCCAGAGGCCCTTGCAACATGGCCCCTTCCTCATACAGTCTTCTGTTCTTGCTTCCCGTTCACAGCTTGTTGGAGTTTTCTGGTGTTTGTTTCTGGTCTTGATGTGATGCGCATCCCGTGTATAATCCATGTTTATATGTATGTAGGTGTAGCTATGTGCATGCATGTGGGCATATGTGTGCAGATATCCAATGTTGAAGCAGGGTATCTTCCTCAATTACTTTCTGCTTTGTAGTGAGGTCTTGCTACAGAGGTACGTGCAGACAGGTTCCCTGGAAGCCTTGGAGTTGCTAAGCTATAAACTAAGTCCTTTAGTCGAGGGGGTATGCTCCAGGTAATAGGGTCAAAAAGACAGAAAAGGGCTCAGACCTGGGAAGGGGGGCAGCTAAGGTGTGATGCAGCTCTGTGTTTGGCTCCTGAATCCATAAGTCCCTTTGGAGCAGTTCTGTGCTAGGTAAGGGGTTGGACCTCTCTCACCAGTAATCGGTAACCTGGGAAGGGCATGGCCAGGGGCCCCAGCTGGGTGTTGTTGGCTGCTAAGGTCCAGGCAGGGGTTAATCGAAAGCCTCGGTTTTGAAGGGCGTGTTGGGTAACAGCAGCACCACTGTGGCTGCCCTGGTTCAGCACATACCACTCACCAGGCATGGCGCAGTGGCCCATTTGGAAGAGCAAGGCCCTGCGTTAGGGAGGACCTCTTTCCCCATGGCCCACCCCACCCTTGCCCCACCACAGCTGGTTTCAGAGAGGAAACCAGTGGCCCCTACTCCCACTTCGATGCCCTGGACTGCAGCTTTTACAGGCCCAGCCTTTCTTCTGTAGATGATCCTCACTGCCATTTCTTCAGGTTGGTACCCAGGTTGCCAGATCCTTCTCAGGTTGTCCATGTGCTATGGTCAGGAAAGGAAGGAGGTGATAACTACCTTCTCTCTGTGCCCTGATGAGGGCCAATTATTTGAAGTCTAAGGACAAATTTCCACTAGTGAGACCTATGGATTTCAAGGTAAGGAGCTCCATGTTGCCAGGAAGCAGCCATCATGGAGGGTTGGAGGGCACTTCCTGCCTCTCACCAAAGCATTTCTGTGTGAAAACCTGGACTTGTAGGTGCAGAACTATGGAAAGAAGGAGACAAGGTGTGGGATGCTGATTGCAGAGAATGGCAGGTAGGGTGTGTGTGTGTGTGTGTGTGTGTGTGTGTGTGTGTGTTCCCCTTCAGCTATCTTTGTTTCTTAGACCCATGAGTTGTTGCCACAGGAAACACAGTACCATCTGATAGTCACTGGCTCGGGATGTACTATGTCTCTTCCTCCCTGTCTTAGTCTGCTTCTGCTACTATAACAAAATGTCTGAGGCTGGCTAGTTTAACAAGAACATATATTTATCGTTAACAAAACTAGATACTGGAAAATCCAAGGCCCATGAACTTGCAGGTTGGTATAAGCAGAGGGTTCAGTCTCTGTCCACAACGTGGTGCCTTGAACTGTGTCTCTAAAGAGAAGTAAGAGTAGTGTCCTCACTTTGGAAAGCCGAAAGGCAAACAAGGTTTAGCAAGGTCCCTTATGAGGGCACCGATCCCATTCGTAAGAGGGGTGTTATCCTGACTTAATCACAGCCCACAGGGCCACCTTTATTACTGTTATATTAGCCTTAGGCTCAGCATCAGAGGTTGGTGGCAGGGGAGACGGCTCAGTGAAGTATTCTCCACCAAGCATAAGGACCAGAGATGGGGTCTCCAGAGTCTGTGTAGGCATAGGAACTCCCTTGTAATCTCTGCACCCTAGAGGCAAAGGTAGGGGATCCCTGGGGCAAGATGGTGAGCTAGACAGAGGAAATGGTGAGATCCAGGTTCAGCAGAAGACCTTGCCTCACCAAATAAAGTAGAACATAATTGAGGAAGATACCCTGTCTCAACCTTGGGCATGGACATAAATGTGCACACACAAGCACATGCATGCACATAGCTACACCCACACACCTGCAAGCGTGGATATACACAAGCATGAATATCAGACACGTGCATGCTCGCGAACACACACACACTGAGAGAGAGAGAGAGAGAGAGAGAGAGAGAGAGAGAGAGAGAGAGAACAAAAAATAATTGAGCTGGCACACATTAAAAGCCCAGCACTGGCCTTCATAAGGCATGCCTCCAATGGCCACCCCAGCTGCAAGGCTGGAAGGCTCTCCCTGACCCTGCCTGATCAGCAGCAGTGTGCTTCTTATGGGAACCCACTGTGTCTGTCACTGCCCATCTCCACACTAAGTAGGAGCTTTCATACTGTGGCTGCTGGCTTGTGCTACCCAGGGACACACAGTGTGCCCACTCAGCAAGAGTGACAGCGAGATAAGTTTAAAGAATAAATAAGATTCACAGAGTTCATAAAAGCTGGGATGGAACCACCTCTTGCTCATGCTCAGCAAATAATCCACCACCCAGGACACCCCTGTCCAGGGAAAAGTAGAGTTTTACTGGGTTCCCTTCCAAACCTTCACACACACACACACACACACACACACACACACACACACACACGTTCTATTCTGAGCTGCCTGCTGAGTGCTGGAGGAGGTACCAGCCCTCGGCCCTTGGGCCTCAGAAGGACTTTCCTGGATGGCTTGGCTGTGATCAGGGCCTAGGCTGTCCCTGGGAGCCTCATGGAGAACTGCCCGTGCTGCCTTCCCGGGAGCTCTTCTGCAGGATTTCAGGCTGAGTCTCTTCGTTGCTCTTTGGATGTTCAGAACATTCATTTAAAGGACCTGAGCCAATGGTCTTCACTTCGGGTTTGTTCCAAGACCCTAATGGAGGTCTCAGATCCCACCCCCATTTCTACCACTGTGTTGGCCTCTGTGCTCATCCATGAAGTCACCTCAGGGTATGGTCATCCATCCCCTTGTTAGCTCCCTCACTATCTCACCCTCAGGTGTCTCTGACCCTGCTCTTTCCACCCCCATAACCAGACTTTCCACACACACACAGCCCCTTCTTGATGTTCTGGATACAGGCGAGAATCACCATCTTACCTGAATGGCCTCAGGAGAGACCTTGTCTCTCTCTGAGCTCCAGTTTCATTGAAAACATGGAAAAACGGCAAAGAGAATTTGTTACATTGTCTTCATCACTTGCAAGAGGTGGCCTAAGCCATGGCCTGGATCCACAGGAAGGAGAGCTCTGACTGACGTTGGCAGTGGAAAGGAGAGAGAGGCAGGGTGAGTAGACGCCTGTTACCGGTTGTCCGCTGAAGTACATAACTTCATCTCCAGCTTCCCTCAGCACTTCCACACCTACCTCATGCTGTTCCTCAAAGACAAAGACACACCATGCCCTTGGATTAGAGCGGAGGAGGCTGAACCTAGAGAAGCTGTGTTTCTCACAGTGCCCACTGGACGGGTAGTCAGGTTGATGTTGGCAGCAGAGCTGGTATCTCCTTGTGGGAAAAGCCTTCTTCATCTTGGAGGAATGGAAAGTCTGACTCATTGAGTTTTGGGGTGCTGGGTTTCTGGACTTCCACCTTCAAGTGAAGAACATGATGGTGCTGGAACTGGCCTGAAGAAGCCACTGTGGCCAGAGACGGTGTCTTCTTCATTTGTGGGCCTGCTTCTTACTTGAATGGAGGTACAGAGGGCTTCAGACTACCCAGCCTTCCTGAAGCTCAGTGGGCAGCGCCTCCATGGCTGGCTGCCCTACAGCTGAAGGAGTATTGTGCATGGTGTGTATTTGTCCTAGAAGCCTAAGTGTGTGCAGTGTGGTCAGATGGGACACTATCCACCAAGATTCTATTCTGTGGGTACAGCTGATGCATAGGTCATCTCCAAAGTCCAGAACTTTCTTTTTCTCACACACTGTCCTGCCCTTGCAGATGTTTGTCCAATTCATCTTTAAGGGCTCAATATGGAATAGAACCCAGAAAGACTGGGTGATGAATGGACTTTGTCTTAGGCTAAGAGTTAAGGTGACAAAAACTGACAGAAGACCCACATGCCAGCCAACTTTGTGATGAGATAGCCAGTTCCATCCGGTTTCATCTTAGAAATCCTTACAGAAAATGGATTAAGATGTATAGCCTTCCTCCGACCTAACTCCACGCTCTGGTGGCTAGTCTGGAGGTGGGGATGTCCACTCCTCTCTGGGTTACCAGACAGCCCTTTCCAGAGCAGTTTCCCTTCACTCACCCTTCAGGGAAGAGCTATTGGTCAGACTTGCTCATTCAGTTAACTGTTGACTCACAGTCTGAAAATGTGCTCAGGACCTAGTTATGGCCAGTGAGCCTCAGCAGACTTCTGTGGGAGGACTCGCTTTCCATGCACGTGCCGTCGTCAACACCTTCCTGCCAGCTGCACAGCGATCTTCTAATGGGACCCTCATGTTCCAGCTTAGCCTTTAGCCATAGGCTTTGGCTCAAGACCTGGTAGAGGGGGACAGAGGGAGAAAGCCATCTGGAGAGGAATCAGCAGTGTTCAGACAAGAAAGGAAATTGCGTTCGGATGATCGAGACAGCAAACGGGAGGGAAGCTTGCATGGCCAAGTTCAACAGAGGGGGACTGGAGTGAGCAGGCTGGGGCCCTGCTCTGCTGATGCTGGGGTCTCACCCAGTCTGGTAACAGTGGGGAAGTGTCTCTTCTTCTGCCTCCTTAGGCACCAGGAGTTTAGGCAGATCTGGATAAGTCACTCCAGAGATATTCTGGATCCCCAAAAGCATAGCAGAGAAGGCCAGAGTGAGTCTACCTGCGTCTTTCATGTAACCCGCATGGCTACGTTGCTCTCAGACTGGGTCCCAGCCTTACTCTTAGTAGGCATCCATGAGTTCTTTATAGCAGCATCCTTTAACAGTTCTTTGGGTCACTGGGTGCCATTTACCCTTTAAGCACTTGCCTGGGGGGGCAGGCCTAGCCCTTTGCTCCAGTGTCCCTGTGACTGGCTCAGAACTGCTGGCCACACACAAAGGCCATGCCAATGTCTAGAAGCTGAGGTTCTGGGTGCAAGAAGCACTAAGCTGAAGCACCTAGCCAAAGACACTTCCCCTGAGCATGAACAAGATAGAGACTTTGCCCTTTCTGTTGAGTGGAGGGTTATAGGCAGGATGGGCCAGGTGATAGAAAGAATAGCCAGGGCCAAACCAAGCTGTGGTTCATAATGTGGTACCTAGTGGTTGTTGTGTGCCTCCAGCTCAGCTAGGGCAGTGGGGTCATGAGACACGACTGCAGTGGGGCAACAGATGTATTTCTTGAAGTATCCCCTACGGGTTCTCACCCAGCTTTTCCACAGCTCACTGGCTCATGCAGTGGAGGTGACAGAGGGCTCTGCTCTGAGGCCCATCTGAACAGTTTGTTGCTCAGTAGTGACCCGTCCCCAGATCTGCATGCAGCGAGCACCACTTGAGTACCATTGTGTGCCAGTCTGGATGCCTGCCAGGCAGAAGGAATCTGAACGTGGACCAGCGTGTTTATTGAGCCAGGAAAGCGGGACAGGAAAGTTGGACTGGGAAGCCATTCCACACCTTTTCTGTTCCTCATGGACGCCAGCTGCCTTGTGACACCTAGGAGGGAGGGACAGGGCGCCTCCGTCCCTCCGTGCTCTCAGGTGCTCAGTAGGTATCTCAATGTGATGGCTAGTATTGACTGTTTACTTGGCAGGATGTAGAATCACCCAGGAGACAAAGCTCTGGGCATGTCTGGGGAGAGGATTTATGAATTGTGTTAACTAAAGACCCAACCTAATACCAGTGGTGCCATCATGGGAGGTTGTCTTAGTTAGGGTTTTACTGCTGTGAAGAGACACCATGACCAAGGCAAGTCTTAAAAGGACAACATTTAATTGAGGCTGGCTTACAGGTTCAGAGGTTCAGTCCATTATTATCAAGATGGGAATGTGGCAGTGTCCAGGCAGGCACAGTGCAGGAGGAGCTGAGAGTTCTACATCTTCATCTGCAGGCTGCTAGCAGAAGACTGACTTCCAGGTAGCTAGGATGAGGGTCTTAAAGCCCACGCCCACAGTGACACACCTACTCCAACCAAAGCCACAGTGCCACTCCCTGGGCCAAGCATGTACAAACCATCACAGGGATAGAATCCTGGACTGAATAAAAAGAAGAAAGTGTGTGGGCACCAGGATTCATCTCCCTCTGCCTCCTGACTGTGGGTGCCCTGTGAACAGCTTACCTCAGACTCCTGCTTCATACTCATTCACGACACCACCCCCATCGTGATGGGTTGCACCTGTAAACCGTGAGCCAAAATAAACCCTTCAGTTTTAGTTTTTCTCAACACAATCCAGAATCATTTGGGAATGCCTCCATCAGACTAGCCTGTAGACAGGTCAGTGGGACACTTTCCTGATCGATGATTGATGTGGGAGGGCCCAGCGTGCAGTGACAGTGACATTCTTGGGTAGGTGGTCCTGGGTGCTATAAGAAAGCAGGCAGAGCAAGCCAGTTAACAGCAGTCCTCAGTGGCTTCTGCTTCAGTTTCTGTCTCCAGTTACTTCCCTAAACATCCATGCTGAAGTATGAATTGTAAGCCAGATTAACCCTTTCCTCTCCAAGTTACTTGCTGTCATGGCGTTTATCACAGCAAAAGAAGCCAAATGAGGCCCAACCACACCTTTCCTCATGTCTGTTATTTTATCACACCAGTAAGAAAAGTAAAATATAGTGTGGTGGTTTGAATATGCTTGGCCCATGGGAAGTGCTACTTTTAGGAGGTGTGGCCTTGTTGGAGGAAGTGTGTCACTGTGGAGGTGGGCTTTGGGGCCCTATGCTCAAGCTCCACCCAGTGAGGAAGAGATCTTCTTGCTGGCTGCCTGTGGAGGCCAGTCTCCCCTGGTTGCCTTCGGATCAAGATGTTGAATTCTCGGTTCTCCAGCACCATGTCTGCCTGCACCATGCCATGCTTCCCGCCATGATGATAATGGACTGAACCTCTGAAACTATAAGCCGGCCCCAATTAAATGTTTGCCTTTATACGAGTTGTCTTGGTGACGGTGTCTCTTCACAGCAGTGAAACCCTAACTAAGACGCATGGAGTGCTGTAGAACACAGTCCTCTGAGCAAAATGGCTGCTATCTTCACCAGATCAGCTGGGCCTGCCAATGAATGTCTATCACTGTGGGATCTGTGGACTGTTGACATTCCCTCATGGAACAAAGTGTGTGCAAGGTCACTGGGCCCTTGTCTTAGTACCAAGTCATTCTTCCCACCATTTGTATTCAGGTTCCACACTAGTTGCATATGACCTGGGAGGTCTTAGGAGGGGCTAGAGTTTTTAGGCTGGGGAGGCTTAACTGAAGGGCTTCTATCTAAGTGGTATGGGGATGCTGTCATGGTTTGTATCTGCTCTGCCCAGGGAGTGGTACTATCAGAAAGTGTGTCCCTATTGGAGTAGGTGTGGCCTTGTTGGAGTGGGTTTGTCACTGTGGGTGTGGGCTTTAAGACTCTCATCCTAGCTGCCTGGAAGTCAGTATTCTGCTAGCAGCCTGCAGATGAAGATGTAGAACTCTCAGCTCTGCCTGCACCATGCCTGCCTGGATGCTGCCATGCTCCCACCTTGATGATAATGGACTGAACTTCTGAACCTGTAAGCCATTCCCAGTTAAATGTTGTCCTTATGAGTTGCCTTGGTCGTGGTGTCTGCTCACAGCACTAAAACCCTAACTAAGACAGATGCCATCATCCATGCAGGGTCAGACCATCCAGTGTGGCTGCTTTGGAATCACCTATGCTCCAGCCCACAAACCTTTACCCATGTTCTGTGAGCCTAATAAACTCACTGGTTCCCCAGGGAAAACTTTGGTTAGTCACTGGGACTTCAGTAGGCCAGGTGACATTGTTTAGCATCTCCCTAGGGAAGAATTCTACAGTAGGATATGACTGGCCTTTCTGATAGAGCCAGTCCTTAGATAACAGTGCTAATCCAGAAGGGCTTGCTCTTATGACTAACACCTCTGAAAGGACCTGTTGTTTATTAATGCTCCAATGGCTTGAGCTTCACAGGGACCTTTGAACCATAGACTGCCCTTACAGGACTGAGGGTATGCTGCTGGCTAGGTTGCTAGCCTTCCTTGGTTAGCTACATGCACGAGACACTGCTTGGCAGAGCTCTGGACTCCTCAGCTCTGTCTGGATCAGTAAACAGACTCTCCAGGTGGAAGTCCAGCATTGGTAAGCAGGCCTGGTATCATCAATCCATTGCTGAGCATGATCCCACTGAATGGAGGTGGTTTTGAGTTCTTTTGACCCCAAGTCTTTACATTCAGCTCTGGAGTTAGCCATGGTTACATCCCAGGTGAGACAGGTTCCCTTGGCTGTCCTGGCTGAGGGTCCCCACATTCCTGATTGTGCGTGATGAGCAGAGAAGGCAGCAGAGCTGTATGAACTGGACTTTGTCCCCTGAGGACAAGCTGTGGAATGTGAATCCTGGGCAGGGGCCAGAGGATCGCCTGTGAAGGAGAGGTCCTGGCTGGGCATCTGGACACCAGACGTGAGAGGCTTAGCTCATCCAGGGGCTGGGCCAAACTCTACCCTAGGATATTGCAGCCAGCTTGGACTTGGAGGCTGGAAAAAGGTCAGGCTGAAGTTTGAACTGACCAGAGAAGCCCAGAGGATCAGTGGTCCACAGATATTATGTCTTACTGGGTAGAATATCTTCCTGCCCTGGCTGTGCCTGGTTCTGCGTTCTTGGGCACTCTGAGCACAAGAAGATTAGGAATCTCTGGACATCTCTGTACTGGTAGATTCTAATTTTCAGAAGACTACCAGTTAAAACTGCACAGAGGGAGGGTTAGCTAGGGGAATGTGACACAGTGGTGTGAACATGCACGGAAAGGTACAGAAAGAAACGAAAGAAGAATCAGGAATTTCTCGCTTAATCTCAGAACTTTTTGCAACCTGTAGTAAACTACCATGGTTGGGAAGGAAGGCCCTTTCACGTCTGACAAAAGTGCCCCTGTTCAATGTCCCAGACTTGGCTCTGCTGGGGGCTGTGATTCTAAACCAGTGATTCTCAACCTCCCTGATGCTTTGGCCCTTTAATCTAGTTCTTCACGGTGTGGTGATCCCCAACCATAAAATTGTTCTCGTTGCAACTTCATAACTGCTTTTACTACTGTTATAAATTCTGGTGTAAATATCTATGTTTTCTGATTGTCTGAGGTGACCTCTGGGAAGGGGTCATTTGAATCCAAAAGGGATCAAGACCCACCGGTTGAGAACTGCTATTCTAAGCATTGGAACCCTCCTTCTTTTCTCAGTAACTTCTCTGGGACAGGAACCTCCCTCAAGAAGCTTCCATTTTCATGAGGTCAAGTCCAAGTTATGTGAGCACAATTGGGGGCCACTCAGAACCTTTGTAGGGACTTTCTGCTCCGTTTTAAGAAAAGGTGGCTGAACCCAGCTCTGCAGGAGTCCTGTCCACACATCTGGAAGGTGGTGACTTCTCTGTGTTATCACCGGGGTAGGACCTACAGAGGACTAACCAGGACTAACCCAGAGCACAACCTCAGGCAGCTACAATCACCCCCTTTAAATAGCTGGGGAGACCCCAGGGTTCCCAACTGGTTTGCAGTGTTCAGCTCTAAACCAGAGTTACAGACTTCTATAGAGAAGATGACGCCCACCAGACATGAGGGTGTCTCAGAGCCAGAGCAGGGGAGGGGGGTCTCAAAAATGTTGTCAGACTGCAGAAGGTTAGGGAAGGTTTGCCAGCATAATTGGGTGTGGAGCCAATAGCCTGTCCAACTCTCAGACCACGTCAGCCCAGGCTGTGGACTCCGGCCCAGATGGCCTGGCCACTTCTATATGTTATCCGTCTGTGAAGATATGTTTCTGCAAGAAAACAGATTTATACAAGAATGCTGGGCTCTGAGATCCCCCTGGGGGTGGAATGTTCTAGCAGAACAGGAAGTAAGTGGGGGCTGGGCCGAGTTCCTTAGGCACCACACCAAGATTAGGAGGTCCCCGCCCTGCCAATGGATGGGTGGAAGAGCCACTTGGCTGACAGATGTGTACTGGGGCCTCAGAGGGACTGTATAACAGTAAGTGTGTCAAAGGAGGCTCTCACTTTCTTCCTGTCCCCAAGCTTAGCTGAGCTTGGGCTGTCACATTGGAAGTATTCTGCCACCAGCTGCCATATGCAATTGAGGCTGTTACCTGCTTTCTGTCTTTCCTGGGATTTAGTTTCTTCCTATAAACAGGTCAGTTTGTTGGACAAGGGTAATGTGACTTTTTTCGTAGACTCTTTGTTGTTGTTTTGTGACAGGATTTCTTGAGGCTTGGGCTGGTAGATGATAACCTTCAACTGGTTCTCCTGACTCAAATTCCTTCCATGAGAGCTGGGGTCACAAGTGTGTACCACCATGTCTGGCTACTTAGTTATTTGCTCAGAGAATTTATCTTTATTTATTAATTTAAATATTTCATCATAGGAAGTTTTTGTGTCTGTGTGTGCATACATGTGTGTTGTGTCAGTGCGCTTATGAATATACACATGTGTGTTATATGAATGTGGTTATGTGTATGTATGTATGCATGTATGTTTGCACATGCATGTGTGGTGTACTGTGTGCACATGTGCAGGCTAGAGGTTGATATCAGGGCATTTCTCTACCACACTCCTGTTGACAATCAGGCACCTCCACGGTCAGCCCAAAGGGACCTCATGGCAATGTGAGCAATCAGGCACCTCCACAGTCAGCCCAAAAGGACCTCATGGCAGTGTGAGCAATCAGGCACCTCCACAGTCAGCCCAAAGGGACTTCATGGCAGTGTGAGCAATCAGGCACCTCCACCGTCAGCACAAAGGGGCCAGTCGACAAGAAGCACCGTCACTAGCTGTCCAGAGGTGACGTATTCCCATTGTTCCCCCTGCCACATGTCCTCCTGCTTGTGGGCCATGGCCCGGTAAAAAGCCGTGGTATTTCCTCCCCCCATCCCCTCTTCCCTTCCTCCACCCAGAGGTGGCTTCTGCACCCCTTCCTTTTTTGATAAACCTCCCACATGAGACCTGTTGCAGCGTATGATTTTGTCAGAATTCGCCGCTTAGTTCCATCAACCCCACCTTAGTTTTTGAGGCAGGGTCTCTCCCTGAACCTGCATACCATCTTAACTGTCTCTACCGGCCCTTTCCTGATGAGGCCACATTTGGATTTTAGGTTGATGCTGGGGATCCAAGCTCATACTTGCACAGTAAGCACTTTACACACTGAGCCATCTCTTTAGCCTGCTTGTAAATAAAAAAAATATTATACTTATTTATTTGTATGTCACATCTAACATGTGGAGATCAGAGGGCGACTTGTAGGAGTCAGTTCTTCCCACCACATGGGGTCCGGGGATTGAACTTGGGTCATCAGCCTTGGTGGCAAGCATCTTTTCCCACTGAGTCTCGTTTTTTGACTTGTACATATTTAAGGAATACGGTGTGACTGTTGGAAGAAAACAGGGTCTCAGTCGTAGTCTGAACTGGTCTTACAACGATCATCTCGCCTCCACTCCCGAAGAGGTGGAATTACAAGTGTTCCCCCACCCCCATGCCTGGCCACAGCGTGACATTTTAGTATCATATAGAATTTATCAAAGAAGCTAATATATTCGTAATTTCATACATTTATTTTTAATTATGTGTATGTATGTGACGACTGATCATGGCTGCCAACACATCTGGGAATAGGAAACATTAGTTGAGGAGTTTCCTCCATCTGATTGGCTCATAGAGTACTATGTGGGACATTTTCTTGACTGTGAGTTGATATAGAAGGGCTGAATCACCTGTGTGCAGTGCCACCCCTAGCCAGGTGGACTCAGGCTGCTTAACGAAGATAGCTAAGCAAGCGAGAAGGAGCAAGCCAGTAAGCAGCATTCCTTGGTTGGTTTCTGGTTTAAGTTCCTGCTTTGAGGTTTAGCTGACTTCCTTTAGTGATAGACTGTAATGTGGAAGCATAAATTGAAATAAACCCTTCCCTGCCTATGTAGAGTTAGTCATGGTGTTTATTGAGTCAACAAAGACCTAACTATAACAGAAATTGGAGCTAGAAGTGGGGTGTTGCCATGATATTGGGTTGTTGTTGTTGTGTTTTGTTATGTTTTCAGAATTGCGGAAGTGTTGGAAATTTGAACTGCTGAGCACCTCGAGCTTAGTGGGCTGTTCTGTGGGGGTCTGGAAGATAAGGCAGAAAAAAATGCAGATGCTGGGGGCTTCGCTTACAAAGTTTCAGGAGGAAGTTTGAGAGTCACTCAAAGATTCTCTGGGGCCATTCCTGTGATGTATTTGAATGAAGGATCTGCTGTTGTAGGTCAGGTGAGAATGAGCCATCGGCTGGGACTAGTAGGAGAGCAGCAGCGCTGAGGTGAAACCATTGCTTTACTGGGACAGTCCATGCAAGTCAGCTGGGCATGCGAGTCAGCTGCGATTAACCAGAGGCCAGCAGCATGGGGCAAAATCTTCTGGGAAGTATTTCCTCAGGATCAGTGCTCGGAAGCTGAGGTCCAGGGGGCAAGATGCACATCAAGTTGGCAGCTGAACTTTGCAGCATGGATGAATGCCCAGCATAGTGCTGGTTTTGAAGGTATAAAGAAAAGGGGTCATGGAGGTGTTAAGACTTGGTATCCCATGTCTAGGCCCCCTGCAGAGAGGCAATTGGTAAAGGTGAAGCCCCAGGTGAAGTGGAGACAACAGGATTGAAGGGGCCATGGAGAGAAGCTGGGGTTCCGCCTTGTGTCTCTGGCCACAGGGACCTGAGGAGGTCAGAGACATTGGATTGGAGCCCTCTGGAGGCAGAGTTACAGGCGGTTGTGAGGCGCCCAGTGTGGGTGCTGGGAGTGAGATTCGGGTCTTTTCCAAGAGCAGTGTTCATGTTCTTTATGGCTGAACCATCTCTCCAGCAGAATACAACATATTAAGGTACAGTATACATCATTTTAATATCATGTACAGTGTATAAAGAGTGAATTTCATTGTTCTGGATCATTCTAAACTTCCGAATCTATTCTGACATGTGCAGATGGTTGAGGGCAGGGATGGTTACTCTGCCAGGACACTGGCTGTTATTTCTCCCGCCATCTGGACCTTAACCATCATTTCTCCCCTGCCTCCTCTTCCCAGCGTCTGGAGGACACTCCTGTTACCCACCACCCTGTGACCATTGGAAGTAACAGAAATAGTCCGGGTGTGGTGTCCCACACCTATAATCTCAGCACTCGGCAGGTAGAGGCAGATCGAGAACTCAGAGTTATCCTTGCTTATATAGCAAGTTCAAGGCCAGCCTGACCTATGTGGGGTCTTGTCTCAAAAAGAATAAATAAATCAAGGGACAGAGGAGCAGGAAAAGAAGGGGGAGGAGGAGGAGCAGAGATCAGAGCAGGAAGGAGGAGAAACCTTAGGCCCCTAACATACTTCTTGGATCTGAGAGGAGTCCTGCTTGGGATTGCAGACCCATTACCTGTGCGCTTGAAATAGGCCCGGAACTTTGAGAAAGGTTAAAATCTCATTGAAAAAAGACAAATACCACTGGGCTGATGACACTGAGCACACTTGGCAGGAAGCAGCGTCTGGGGAAATGGTCTTCCCCATGAAGAAGAATGGACAGGAAGAGCCTCTCTCACCCACTCTGGAGTTGGCACTTTGCTCCTCTGGAAATAACTCTCATGAGCACCAGACAACGAGGGCCAAGGCTCAAAGCAGCTTGTCTCGTGCCCAGTGCCTGTTAGAGGATAGCACGTCCATGAGGTGAAGTGCCATGCTACGAAACAAAACACCTACAACAGAACAAAACCCACAAAGCCACATGCATCCAAATAGGAGTAAGCTGAACTCAGGAGACAACACAAACCTGACTGCGTAACTTTGAGGACGAGGGAAGGCATCAAAGAAGCATGACTTTGGGAGTCCGTGTATACACTGTTCACACACAAACCAAACCCAACTCTGTGGTTAGGGCTGTGTAATTAGACAGAGCAACTCAAAGGAAGAGAAGGAGGCAATTACCATAGCAGCTGCACCAGGCCAGGACTCAAAGGCTGCGCTGGGCTGCCTGGTCAGGGGATGAGTAAGTATGACTTTTTGTACAAGTGTGCACATATGTGTGTGTGTGTGTGTGTGTGTGTGTGTGTGTGCGCGCGCGTGCGCGCGCATGCATGCACAAACACATGCAGAAGTCAGAGATCAACGTACAGGAGTCAGTTTCCCCTCCACTCTGTGGGTCTTGGATATTGACATCAGTCTTTCAGGCTATTTCACTGGCCTGATTGTGTCTTTTGAGGCAAGAGTTGGATCCATGGATGGTGCTCTAGAACAATCTACATGTTTTAGCATGTATGTGTATGTGTGGACGTGTGTGCACACATGTACATGTGTAGATGTGCATAGGGAGGTCAGAGGACAATAGTCAGTGTCACTTCTCAGCCAATTCTCCTATTTCTTGTTTGTTTGTTTAATGAAACAGGACCTCTTATTGACCAGGATCTCTTATCAGCCATTTTGGCTAGTCTAGGATCCTCTTCTCTCCAACATCTTCCCTACCCCAGGCACTGGGATTACAAGTGTGTGCCACCATGCATGCCTTTAATGAGGTACACTCAGGTTCTCACCCTTGAGTGACAAGCACTTTACTGACTGAGCCATCTGTCACTCTCATGGGTGATGGGATCAGGGAAACTAGAGGGTGAGTAAGCTGATTCTACCCTGGACCTACAGATTGACAGGGGCCATCGGCAGCCCCAACCCCATCACCAATTCTGCCTGAGCAGTTGTACACACAGAGTTGTGGCTCTGCATCCGTACTTTGAGTTAGGAGAGCAGCATCTTTCTCTGTCTCCTGGCTCAGCAGCCTTCCATTGTGGTGATGTTGTCTGTTCAGTCAACGTGTGTTATATATTCACAGTGTTCAGGTCCCAGCTGAGGGTCAGGCACCTTTGGGTACCTACTGTGTGTGTCTCTGTGTGTGTGTGTGTGTGGTGGGGCTAAGGGTGGGCATGTAGGTGTTATCAGAAAAGAGAAGGAAGGCCTAATTCTGTGTCCCAGTTTCCTTGTGACTGACACAAAAATTCTGAGCTGCACTTATGTAGATCCCAGCTTGTTCTTAGTAGACATTTCTAAGGAGTAATCCGAACTATTGGACATTTACTATGAGCCCTTAGGCAGAGGACCCTCAGTCCAGCCTACATTCAGAGACTGTTATCTTATATACATAGTTACATAGTTACATGTAATAGGAAGAGAGATCCAAACTTGCTACCATTGTGGTCCAAGTCGTCGTCGTCGTCTTCTTCTTCTTCTTCTTCTTCTTCTTCTTCTTCTTCTTCTTCTTCTTCTTCTTCTTCTTCTCTCTCTCTCTCTCTCTCTCTCACACACACACACACACACACACACACACACACACGGTTCCATGATGTCATGATCGTGATGACATTAGAAGGCCCTTCGTCCGGCCCTCTCCAGTCAGAGCCAGCCTCCTTTCCATTTCATCCCTTGGGGAACAAGATCCCAGATCCCAGGATGGGCTAGCTTTCCTATGTCCTTTGGGCCTTCTGCCTTAAACAGCCTTCCCCTGCAGCCCCAGGGCTTCCCAGAATATGAGAACACCTACCTCATGCTCTCATGGTCCTAGGATGAGTTCAGCCTTAGTCTTTCTCATGTCCACTGTCTTGCTGTGGTCCCTGAGACATCGTAGACTCTTAAGAGCAGTCACATTGTCATCACGTGTGCACTGCTGGGACCAGTTCAGGACGAGACATGGGGTTGAAGTTTAGCACGGGTGTGTTGTGTGCGGACCAGTGACACCACTATGCTCCAGGACGTGCTAGCTTACAGACAGACCTTCCTGCTGGAAGCTTTGAGAAGGGCCCCACTTATTCTAAGATGTGATTTGGTGTCTGGCTCTGAGAAGCAGTAGGAGTGATAACTGAAAAAGCTGAAAGAACATCCAGACTCGTGGAATCAGACAGGGTCCTTATTGAACACAACCTTGAAAATACATGGCCAAGAATTTTGGGCTAAATTCCAGATGCTACTAAAAAAAATAAATAAACTGAAATGAAACATGTGCCTCCTAACCCTTCATGGATGTGTACCGCAGTGGCAGTGTGCTACCGAACTAGACAGTCAAAAGACAGGGCTCCAGAAGACATGCAGACTCCATGTAGGCAAAGGGATTGAAAATAGAAAATACCAAGAAGGGGTGAGGAGTTGGATCTGAGGGTCAGAGCACTTGCCGCGAAAGCACAAAGACTTGAGTTCAAATCCCTAGTGCCCATGTAGGAAGCTGGACACAGCCATGTGCACATCTGTAGCACTTAAACTATGGTGGGTGGAGACTGGAGCTGGGGATTGCTGGCTGCCTGCTGAGCTCTTGGTTTAGTGAGGGACCCTGTCAGGGGAACATGGAGAGAGATAGAGCAGGACACCTGACATCTTCCTCTGGCCTCTGTGTGCACATGCACACACACATGCCTCTCTGTCTGTCTCTTTGTCTCTGTCTCTTTGTGTCTCTGTCTGTCTCATCTTTCACACCCACACCCACACACCCACCAACACCAGTAGCATGTAGACTACATTTAAATATGGCCACACTTGGCCCTGAAGTCCCAAGATGGGTGAAGAGTCAAAAAGAGGTGGAATTTTCCTGGCTTCAAAGGCAAGAAGGCACACATTTAAGAAATATTTTAGTTTGAAACAAAGTTAATGCAAAGGAAACTGTGTTTTAAAAGTGCACGGTAAATCTACCAAAATCCAAAGAAAAATGTATTCTTTATGATCAGCCAGGAAAGCAGTTAAACCTTAAGCAGGAGTCAAATCCCTCACCAGAGATGGTAGAAACCAGATGCAACGGAGGAACAGTTGCACAGGGCTGGAGAGAAGCATAAACCCTGTACCCCACGGGTCTGGAGAGAAGCATAAACTCTTTACAGACTCCCCAGCAATGAGCATGAAGTAAGAATGTTTTAAGACCATGAAGCAGAAGAGAATTTATAATCTGTTTAGCACTAAATAAAATACATTGCTGTGAAAACGTCTTCCCCAGGGGAGATGGGAACAGAGTCTACCCGCTCCTCACTAGGAAAAGCAAAGCAGGATCCTACCAGTGTTCACCCAGGGAGTCGTGAGTTTACAGGGCTTCCTTCTAGAGCATGGTGGGGATTCCTGACAGGACAGCAGGTGATCCTGGTGCAGCAGTGGGAAGTCTTCACCCAGCAGGGACAGTGGTTATTAAAAAAACCCATAACTTCTATAAAGAGATGCAGGAAACAAAAAAAATTAATATAATTTGTCAAGAAATTAAATTTTTAATTAAAAAATCCTTGGGTCTGGTGTCTTGATTATACAATTCTTCTAAATATTCATTAAAGACTAGTGCTGATCACACATGAATTCTTTGAGAGAATAGAAAGACTGTCCCTAACTCTGTTTACAAAGCCACCATTCCCTTGACATAAAATCTGACAAGACTTTTACACAAATGGAAAAGCGTCAGTTGAAATGTCCCATGGACAAAGATATAAAGATCCCAAAGAAAATATTGACATTTAATTTGGTGAAATAATAAAAGGTATGCCACACGGGGCTATTTTAGTTTTTAAAATTGGCAAGCCATGGCGTGCCCTTCATTATCAGGACTAAGCAGACCAAAGAAGTCAAAGAGAACCCATTAGTCTAGGAAGGAAAGCTGCAAAACAAACAGTAAAAGGTCCTAGTAGCAGCGACTATCCATCACCACTGTGAAATACTGGAATGGCCTTCAGCGAACGGAGCAAGGACGTTACCACAGTAACACTCCTGCAACTCCTGGAGGAACACACAGGTGCCAGCATCTGCAGAAAAAAAGAGCATCTCCCCTCAGCTCCCACAGTACAGTGTGCAGCCAGAAGCAGAAAGACGGCCTGGTGAAAGTGCCTGAATTAGAAGTGAATCTGCCAGTTGTGGAGATGTGTGTCAGTCAGTAGGATGTGCTAAAGGGGTGGAGACAGGAGGTTCAAAGGTTCAAGGCTGGCCTGAGCGACACATCTGAGAGGCTAGAGAGATGGTGGCTCAGCAGTTAAGAGTGCTTGGGTTCTGTTTCCAGATCTAACATGGGGACTCACGACCATCTATAACCGCAGTTCGCGGGGATCCAATGCCCTCTTCTGGACTCTGAGATACTGCATACTTGTGGTGTATATGCATACATGCAGGCAAATACACATGCAATAAAATAAATCTAATTTTTTTAAAAAAATTGAATCTGTCTAGGGTATAACTATTATGTCCAGGTAAAACAATGAACTACACAGGGCTGGAGAGATGGTTCAGTCATTACTGGCTGCTTGCTCTTCCAGAACATCCCTGTGTATTCCCGGCACCTATATGGCTTCCCGGCACCTATATGGCTTCCCGGCA
>JADRCH010000078.1:1175207-1210525 GCA_019843965.1 Rhynchomys soricoides
TTCCCGGCACCTATATGGCTTCCCGGCACCTATATGGCTTCCCGGCACCTATATGGCAGCTTACAACTGTCTATAACTCCAGTTCCAGGAGAATCTGATGCTGCCTTCTTGCCTCCATGGACCCTGCACACATATGGTCCATGTACATACATCCAGGCAAAACATACATACATTTAAGTCAAAGTAAAGAAATCTATAAAAAAGAGAGAGAAGAAGGAAAGAGGAAGGAAGGGAGGAAGGATGAGTGCAAGGAAGGGAGGAGGGAAGGGAGGAAGGAAGGGAGGAAGGGAGGAAGGAAGGATTGGAGGAAGAGTGGGAGGAAGGGTGGGAGGGAAAGCTGCATTGATGGAAGGACAGACATGTCGTATGTCTGATGAAGACTCAGTTATAGAAATTGCCTGTCTTTATCTTCTCAGAATTGGAGCCAGACCCCAGCAGAATGGATAAGCTGAGTCTAGAGTGTATATGGGTGTGCAGAGGTGTAAGAAGAATCTAGGGACTGTAAAAGAAGAAACAAACTGTGAGACTTGCCCTGCTGTCTACTAAAATATTGGAGACCAGCAAGAGAGTGCCGTGTTTCCCCAGAGCTGACCAGGAGGCCAAGAGCCACATGCTCGTGTGGCCCAGGCCTGGTTCTTTGGCCTTTAATACATAAGTGGTGTTTGCTGCCCACATGAGAAGAGATGGTAAGGTGGACATCTTGACACTAACATCTTTCTCAAGAATGACTAGGTGCAGGACAATATGTGCGGCTTCCCCTGGGCAGTGTGACCATGATGATGAAGTGGAAGGGGAATGAATGTTCTCACCAGGACACAGAACATGTTGTCAGAAAGCAAAGGACTGATGGAGAATACGCTTCATCAAAAGTCTCACCAAGAACAAACCGGAGACTCCCAAGTGGAGGTGGACATCAATTACAGGTGGACCTGACAGAACCTGAACCCAGAACACGGCAATCAGACTTCTGACAAAATCTCAGTTCACTCACACTGTAACTGGAACGTGGCATTGGAGTAGGGGCCTCAGGGAACAGCGTTTGGGTGTGATGTTTAATATTGAATGCCAATGACAGGCTCCAGCATCACCAAGAAGATAAGGCTCCAAGCCTGTGTCGTGTCGGGGAGGCACTCTCTAGGTTAAATTAAGTACAGTGGGAAGACATGCTTTAAATGTGGTCCTGCCATTCTACAGATGGGACCCTGAACTCAAGGAGAAAGGAAGCTCTTGTCCTGTTGCTTCGTGTATGTGGATGAAATGTGATCCGCCGGCTTCCTGCACCTGCTGCCCGGATGGGCTCCAGCCTTCTGCAATGCCTTCCTTTAGGATCCGCTTTGGTGAGGCATTTTATCAGAGCAACACAACAGCAACTTAACAAGTGGTGACTGTAGAGATTGCGAACACAGTAACTGCTGTGGGTTAGATCGCTTAAAACAGATCATTTATGAGATCAAACTTCACCTCAATAAACATTGTAAACCAAATGAAATAGGTAAGCCACAAGGACACAATGAGCCAACATGGCTCAAATTAAAAACAACTGACAAACCAGAAGTCAGAGGTAGTGTGAGCAGCTGAACCCCTCCTTGTGGGGATGACGGGGAGAGGAGGTCTGCCGCCCCTTTGACTCTAAGCTGAGCGTACCCAAACTCTGTGATGTGGCAACGTGAGAGCTTGGGAGGGGAGTGGGTAGGGGGTCCTTCCACTCAGTCTGAGACTGCAGAGGAAAGATACAGGAAATAGACATCTCGGGCCAGGGAGAGATGTGTCAGATGAACCCCCAGGAACTGTGCTGAGGAATGAGTCTGAAGGAGATGGGAACCTGTCACCTGTATGTGTCACCAGGAGATTACCAGGGAGGGTGTCAGTGACAGCAGATTGAACAGCCAGGAGGAGAGCCATTGCTGAGCCTTCTAGAGAGGGTCTCCAGAAGAGAAGCTTTCAGGGCCTTATAAGGACCCACAGAGCTAGCTGTGCGACAAAGCTGAAGGGACCAGAGCTGTGCGGGACAAAGCGTCACCTGCCTGCCAGTCACATTTGCCACATTCTGCTCTCTGACGATTTGATGTTTCAACGATTCTGATATCCCAAGAGGCTGATTCCTGAAGACAGCCAGTGACTTGCCTGTGAACACACCTTCTAAGATACATGCCAACCACCAAGGCTCTAGAGCCCCACCTACAATCCCTAGAGAACAACCACATTCCAGGCTGATATTTCCTGGGACACCCCTCCTACAGCTCAGCATCTCCTAGTTATCAGCCACAGGGAAGTTTGGTCAAACTCACCTTTGCTGCCTTCTTTGGCCCTTCCTGCAGAAACCTCAGCGAAGGCCCCAGACCTTGCTGATCCATCCCCTGCTGCGTCCCAGCACCTTCTGGAGTGTGTGGTTTCATGCAGCCCCTCCTCTGGGAACTGTCACATCCATTGTGAGCAACCTGCCAAGGATCCGCCAACACTATGCAGAAGGACCTCAGGCCTCACACCAGCAGACCCCTTTTTGGATATTTTTGGGACAGGGAATAAAGGACTCTGGATAGGAGCAGTGTTCAACCTGGCCTCTTCTGGTATGAATCAGGCATTTTTGCCGGAATATCAGTATAGTCACTAGAGTATCAAGCTAGAAGAGGCATTTGTGAGTTTTCTGGAGTCCAGGATCATCCATAACCCAACCCCACCCCCAGCAGAGCACAGCAGTGGTAGGATAGCCCTGGGCGGTCACTGGCTTAGCAATCTGCAAGGCAATGCTGTGCCATGACCCCTTGATCGCAGGCTGCCCTCTCCTGTGAACAATTCACAGTCCGAAATGGGTTATTTTTATCTGCTCCTCAGGGCAGACCCAGCAAAATGCCTCGCTGGCAGGAAGTGGCTGCTGCTTTAACTGTCCCAGTTGCTCCAGCAGAGCTGGACTCTCAGAAGAAGATGGAACTTTCTTCATCTTCTATATACTCTGATTCAAACAGGCCTTTGCCTTTGTGACAGGCCCTGCCTCCCCTCCCTGGCCTCCCTTCTGGTGGGGAGGGACTTGAGCCTCCTCCCCTGCTGCTGCTGTGGCCATGTGTGCAATGACAGCCCCCCACCTGCTCTGACTCAGCCTGAAAACATTCTCTGGGGAAGCTTCTACCCCTCCCTGCCTGGGCTCCAGTTTCCCAGGCCCAGGCCTGGCTTGTGCAATGCCTGGGTCTAGGCTCAGTTCTCTGGTGTGGGGGCCAGACATACAAGCAGACAATGCTGGGACCCAGAGGAGCTCTGGGAGTCCTCCTGAAACCACCCTGGGTCACCACTGCAGCCAGCTGCACCAAAGACCTGTCTGGAAACAGTGGCTACTCTGTGACTGCCCTCAGGGCAGGGAGAGAGACCTGATTGGTGGGGAATGGGGGACAGTGTGGGGAAGCCATGTCCTGCCCCATTCTTGTTCTCCCAAGACAGGGGAATGATCATCCAGATGGTGGGGCAGAAATCTGCTGTAGGAAGGGACAGAGAAGGAGGAGGAAAGGGAAACCCTGTTGTCACTGCTTCCTCCAGTCTTACAGCACCCCCAATCCATCTCTGTCCTTCAGAGGCCACCCTCTTCCTCTCTGAGTTCATTCGCAACACTGCAGACAATCTGTAGCCATCCTGGTGCTTAGCTGACATTAGTCTGAACTCTGCCTAGATAGAAATGGAGCCTGCGTGCATGCCTCAGTTTCTCTATCTACAGGCAGGGGTGGGCTAGGCCCTCCCTTGGGGAATGTCTCTGAAGATTCCAGGATTTGATGATGGCTATGGGACCTGCTATCCTTCCCTTCACAGGAAAGAACCAGCTTCTCTGATTCTAGACGGTGAGCCTGGGGCATTGGCCCGGTGATGTCTTCCCCATCTCCTCCCTGAGAGGCATCCTTTGCAGGTGTCTTCCGATTCTCTCCTCTGTCCCAATGCAGGGGAGGAAATTTAAACTTCTTCGCCTGTGGCCTCAACCTCTCACACTGCTGGTGTACAGGCAGAGCAGTCCTGTCCCGGCGTTGAGGTGAAGGGCCACTGTGCAGGTGACATATGCGGCTGGAAGATACTGTACTTGGGTGCACAGCATACCACAACCATGTACTTTGTGCTTTGTGCTTTCCCTCTCACAGGATCGGAAGGGCAGCATGCTGGCACTGTGGACTCTGCTCTGGCAGGTCCTCACAGGGCAGGATCTGAAGGAAAGTGCAGAGAACATGAGGCCCTGGAATTGCTGAGGTTACTCCGTCTGTGGCTCCTAGCCTGGTGATTCCATAGTGTCTGTGATTGTCATTAGCTTGCTGGTTTCCAACCAAGGGATATCGCCAGCTTGTTTACTGGCTTGCTGGATGGAGCAGACTGAAGCCTCCATGACACACATTTTCCATAGGAAGGGGGTCTTCGGCTTCCAAGGGGTGTCAGTCCCTGGGTCTGAGTGATATACTCCATCCTAGACTGAGTCCCAGGTATCAAACCTTCTGATGTTTCCAGGGGGAAGGCAGGGTCTGATCGACAACACCCCAAACCAGGGCTTCTCCAGGATCTGACGTGTTGCTGGGGCTGAAAGTCAGCTTGTGCTGTTGTCTGGGGTTGGGGGGCAGAGAGGAGACACAGAGATACAGGGGTAGTGGCTGAGGACACCATGTCTGTACCAGGGGCGCAGCACTGAAAATAACATTCTCTGTCACCCTCAATTCTGTCTTTTCGTAAACATGTTGGGGACAGAGGGGCTCTGCCTTTACCACGCAACAGCCTCACTGCCTTCTTTCTTTGTGAAGTTTGTCTATCCATCGTCCCACACTGACAGATAGATTTCAGATAACACCTATTGAGAGGCAGGAAGGACGGGGCCACAGACCATGGAGGACCAAGCAGGAAGAAGATCCCTGCTCTTCCCCATTCTTCAGATAGTCTGTGGACCCATCCAGCTTCTCCTCAGATGTAGACACTGTCCCTGAACTACCAAAGGGGGCCATCATGTCATGATATACGTGAGGTCCCAGAGTAGACTACGATGTGTCACCCATCCTTTGGACCATCTAGCTTTCCATTAAGTTCACTGACGAGGATGAATGGGTCCCTGTGGAGGGTCAGCCCAGTCTCCCCTGGCTATAAGGTCAACATAGTGCATTCCAGCCCGACACTCTCTGTAAGGAATATCGAGGACGGTCATCAATGTTCTGTTGAGGGTAAAGATCCAACTGTCTTCAAAGTTCCCATGGCCTTTAGAGGGCGGGCTGATGTGGCACCTCCCCTTCTGATCAGAACCATTCCCACCTCTGTGTCATGGCAATAGCCACCCACACGCTGGCGACAGAGGCTACAGCGGAAGAGTGTACAACAGTGAGAAGAACTTGCGTAGCACCTCCAGCTGTGAGGGACCCTGAGGTGGTGAATGCTTGGTGCCCAGCATGGCTACCCTGTGGCTAATGGATTCAGTGAGGACATGAGCTCCTCAAGAGGGAATGTAGCAGCTCAGAGTCAGGACACGACCAAGTCAAAGTGTAAAACTTCCATCCTCCCGGGACCGGAGATTTCAGAGAAACGTGGGAGAGTGGCTGGCTCTCTTCCTTTAAGAGACACGTAAAAGTCTTTCCTCCCAAACTCATGGAGTAATGGAGGAGCAAGACCACTGATGGAGGAACAGTAAAACAGGCCAATTTTAAGGTTTCTACCAAATGCTCAAGACAGTGGACTCTGACGTGATTTCAATGCCTGCAGGCAGCTGCATTCTGGAAGCACGTCTCTGAAAGGCGTACTCCTGTACGAGGAGGCCAGACAAAGATACAAGTCAGGAGCTGGGGGTCTGGAGGCCTCTGGATGAGATGGGTAGCCGCTAGTCAGTCCCTGTGAGTTCCTGCAAATGAAGCTTCAGAAGTGAGCCTAGAATAGACGCGCGGTGAGTGCTTTGTGCCTTACTAAATTCTATAGATCAAGAGAGAAATTTTCTTTTACTGTTTGTGCCTCAGTTTCCCGGTTTCAGAGTGGGCTTTTGTCTGCGAGGCCTCCTCAACCTGCTGCTAAAAGCTGGCAGCTGTGTAGTAAGGGCCTCCTCGGTTGCTCCTGTTTCTGGACAGTCTCCGCATCTTGTACAATAATCCCTTGCAGGGTTCTTGTGTGCAGTTTTATCCTGTGGGTAGAGAGCACCCTCGGAAAACTGAGGTCCTTGGGAAGCTGCACTCCTGGCAAGAAGTTACATACATGTTATGTACATTCTCAGGTTCCCGGAACTCACAGAGATCTGACTCAGTCTAATCTCCAGTCTCCTGGCACCACCCTGACAGCAGAGCAGGGACAGGGAAGCAGCTTCTGGAACTCACCATCCTGGGCGAGAGCCCATGTCCCTGCCGGGTGGGCCCCAAGCCTCCCTTGGCTGTGATTCTTTTCCAAACCCAGGGCGTGATTCACAGCCCAGATCGAAGCCCAGCTAGTGGAATTTCGGAAATCGGAGAGTCGAGGTACCGTCTGCGCCTCCGAGCTGTTCTATCCCTACCTTGGGGACAGCTTGCAGCAGAAATGGGTGAACCCGCACACATTTTTCCCACATGAAGCACTGTCCTCATCCTGAGGCAGCAGCGATGACAGCAAGGGATGCCAGGCGTCAAGCTGCTCTCACTAAACAACTCAGATTTACTCAGTATGACAACCCTGTGACAGTCTGGGCACTGGACCCTGGACAGCTCCAGGCTGCACTACCCCCCAGCAGTAACTGAGGAGCAATGGGGTTTCTCCTTGCTCCTGCCTCCCCTCTGCTGCTGGCCCAGAGTGGTCCAGGCGTCCATACTGTTCCTGCCAAGTCTCCTGAACAAGGCAGCCCCTTGTGAACATGCTAGCACCATATGCTCTTGTGGTGGTAGTAAAGAGATCGGTATCTCTTGTCTGGTTAATTACTGTCTGGGTTCTTATAGTGGCAAGAGCGTCTCCTGGGACCTTTCATCTAGGGTGCAATAGGGTCCTGGATGAGGCAGGAGTGGGCATGACCCTGGCTGAGCGTAGTCCGATAGGAGATAAGGGCCAGAGAAAGTCGGCAGTTCCCTTGGTCTCTAAGTGACCAGAAAGCAACAAAGCCACCATTGTGAAGGCCACAATGGACCAGCTTTATTTTCTAAACATGGAGGGCCCAATGGGCACTATCACCCAATAGGATATAATGGGGAGGGAGGTCCCCATGGGAACAAGAGCGGAGCTGGAGTCTTCTGAATGTACAGAGGGCCAGTGAGTCAGCCAAGTGCAAGTGAATGGATGGCCTGGGTGCTGAGGTTAGATGCTGAGCCATGTTCTTTGTGTATGAGAGGCAGGTGCACTGTTTGTGTCTATCTGTATGTGCACACGTGCCTGTGGATATGAGCATATGTGTGGAGGCCCCAGATCAATGCAAGGTGTCTTCCTCTCTTGTGGAAAATTTATTTTTAAATTTTTAATTGACTCTGTGTGTATATGTGCGCGAGCGTGCGTGTGTGCGTGCGTGCATGCTTGTGTGTGTGTGTGTGTGTGTGTGTGTGTAAGCACAGAGGACACCTTTGTCCCATTGCTTATCTCTCTCCATTTTTAGTGGGTACTGGAAATCACAGTCAGGCCACCAGGCTTGTGTAGCAAGCCTTCTCACTCACTGAGCACCATCTCACTGGCCCCAGTCTCCAGCTGATTCTTTTGAGATAGGGTCTCTCACTGAACTAGGAGTTCCCGAGTTTAGTTAGGTGAGCTGGCAGGTGAGCCCCAGGGATCCTGCTGTCTCTACCTCCTCAGGTTAAGATGTACGCTGTCGTTCCTGGCTTTTTATTCGAGTTCCGAGGATCAAGCACTTTACATCCTGAGACACCTCCCTAGTCCTAGGCATGGCCACTTTTAAGAGGTGTGTGTGTGTGTGTGTGCACACGTGTGTGCGCACAGGTGTGCATTCGTTCATGCACAAGCATGCATGTGTTTGCCTTAGCATGAACATGGGCGTCTGAAGACAACTTTGTGGTGTTGGTTCCCTCCTTCCACTATATGGGTTTTAACCTACGTCATCAGGCTTGGCCAGCGACCCTTCCTCCCTCTCTTCCTGCCCCTCTCTCCTGTTGGCAATGGGGGCCAGTCCAACTTTTGTACTTTGAAGCCCAGAACATGTTTGATCTGTAACTCTTAGGACTGGAGTTACACTAGGAGTTACAGATGCTTGTGAGGCAACACATAGGTGCTAGGGATCAAACCTGCGTCCTCTGGAAGAGTCACCAAAGCCACTAAGTCATCTCTCCAGCTCCTGCCATGGCCATTTTATAAACCAAATAGTGACCTAGGATTTAGGAGATGCTGAATGTGGGAGGAGAAAGAAGACAAAGGAGGACTAGAAACATGGTGACACCCCAAGGCTGACGGGACTTCCCAGATATCAAGGGTTTTCCTACCCTCCATTCAGGAGCTTCCATGTTCTGGAGGAAGACAGTCCTAGTGTCCAGGTCAGGCTGTCTCCAGGAGCTGTCATGAGGGGTGAATTGTGCCCAAGCTGAAATTCCATTCATGCCTGTGCAGCTCAAACTGAGGTTTCCTCTGGAGCACACCCTCCCTCCTTAATTCCCTCTCCTCCCTCCCTCTCTCCCTCCCTTTCCTCCTCTCGCCTCCCTTTCCCCTTCCCTTCCTCTTTCTCCTCCCCCCTCTGTAAAGCCTGGATCCCGAAGGAGCCCTGACATGCAGCGGTGCTGATCCAGTGGATCCCACACAGCACCCACTGTTAGAGCTCAGCTTTGTCACTGCAGATGGCATCTTCCCTGGATGATGCTGCACGGTTCGAGAAGCTTGTCTTATTTTTCTTTTCTTTTATTAAATAAGATGTGGCTGCAACTGCAGGCATGATTCATCCCCAGGCAACTTTCCCTCCAGCTGTAAACCTGGGAAATCAAACATGTTCTGGGCTTCCAAAGTACAAGAGTTGGACAGGCCCCCATTGCCGACGGGAGAGAGGGGCGGGAAGGGAGGCAGGAGGAGTCGCTGGTCCCCAGCAAACCTAAAACCTGGCAGAGCAAAGCAACATTTCAACTCCAAGCTCCGGGGAAAGCATTCTCAACACCACAAGCTGCCTTCTGAATGCCTTGGGGTGAGAGAGGAGAGGAGAGAGTCACCGACTAGCCTCCAGCCTCGAAGATGAAGCAGTCTGGAGGTCACAGCCCATGGCTCAGCTGCTCTAGGATGGAGGTGTCAGCTGCATGACATAGCTCCAGTAGGCCCCATCCTAGTGGGGACTCATTGATGAGTCTGTCCTTGAGATAATCCTGCACCTCAGCCAGTCACCTGACACTCCAGGTGTTTGCCAGCTTGGAATTCCGTGAGGAGGCAGTCACTTTCCTCAACATGACACCCCTGCCATGAGAAGTGAGACCTGGTCCTGGATACAAAACAAGAAAGGCACAGTAAGTGCCCTCCGGAGAGGTGGCCAGCAGGACTATGACTCAGTGGCTCACTGGATCCTGATGTGGTCCTGTGGAAGGGAAGGTCTGGAGGTAGGGAGCAGAGCTTGGGGTGGCCGTGGGCAGGAAGTGTGAGCAGTCTACACTCCTGTGCTTAAGTCACCTTCTCTCCCAGGCTCTGTGGGCCAGTGTTGGGTGAGGTGCCCTGATAATCTCTAAAATGCTTATGGGTCACCCCTCAAGACAATTCTTGCTTTGGATGGCCAAATAACCCCCCTTCAGGAGTGTGTGTGTGTGTGTGTGTGTGTGTGTGTGTGTGTGTTGGGATTATAGATACAGGCCCCATACTAGGTCCAATTTCCCGTATTCTTAAGTTTTGCTTCCATTTTGATTAAAAATCCTGCCTTTGAATCATTCACTTTTAATAAAATGTTCACTATAAGCATTTGAGAGGCACCAAGCTGCACCTTCAAAACGTGGCCGAGAAACTCTCCCAAGATCCTCTTTCATCCCTCCAGTTCTGCCTTCCACACCCTCAACCCCAAAATGCCAGCACAAGCCAGCCATGATTCTCAGCTGCCTTCAGTAATGTGCTCTGGGTTTCTGCTTGAGGCTCATGACTTTTCCTACTGATATTCTGTTCTGAATGTGGCTCTCTCCTCACTTGCCTGTCAGCAGTTGCCCTTAACACACCACCTACCCCCATGCCCCACCCTCTCAGCCTCCGATCCTGCTCACAGAAGACAAGCTCTCTCTGGCCGGTCCTTGGAAACCCTTGGAGACTGTATTTTGCTGTCCATTCCCATAACTGTGTCCACTCTGTAGGTTTTAGTGTCTCCTCCACTTTTTGCTATAGATTTTTGTCTTCCTCTGTTTGGGAGGCCTTAACAAAATACCAGGTACTGAATAGCTCCTCAGCCATGGAAATAAACCTTTTACTGTCCTGGGAGAAGGAAGCCCACAGTCCCGATGCCAGCAGGCCTAGCATCTGGGAGGGCTGGGCCCTCACTCAGAGAGAGTGCCTTTGCTCCGTGTCCTAGCTCCCAGGAAGGACCAGGCTGCTCCATAGTTAGTTTTGCCCTTGAAACCTCCTCAGTCCTCACTGGCCCCACCTCCCCCTATCATCCTGCTGGGGATAGGAACATGAGAGAAGCAGAACCATCTAGACTACAACATTGATTTTAATTCAACCACTAAATGTTATGGGCCAGCAATAGTGCTCAACAGGTAAGGGTGCTTGCTGCTAAGCCTGATAACCAAAGTTCAGTTCCCTAGGACCCACGTGGTAGAAGGAGAACAAGGCCCCACAGTTCCCTCTGACTTCCAATATGCCCAAGGTGGCATGCACATGCCCTACACACACACACACACAAAATAATTTCATTTTGGGGTAAGAGTAACACTGAACAGTCAGTCCAAAGCTATTTCCTGTGGGCCATCTCTATCCCAGCATGCACCTCTGCCATGGGAAGGT
This sequence comes from Rhynchomys soricoides, assembly GCA_019843965.1. Taxonomy (NCBI): domain Eukaryota; kingdom Metazoa; phylum Chordata; class Mammalia; order Rodentia; family Muridae; genus Rhynchomys; species Rhynchomys soricoides. The sequence continues at coordinate 1,186,044 of JADRCH010000078.1, forward strand.
TTCACTATAAGGGTGAACCGTGTTCATCTGCCTTCACCCCAAGTCCAGTGCCCACAAGGGCCCGTACTCCTTGTTATTTTCTTAAGAGTTACTGTATATGTGTGCCTCTGTCCATGTGTGTATAGATACATGCATGCAGTGCCTTCAGAGCCTGGAAGAAGGTGTTGGCTCTCCTGGAGCTAGACTTACAAGCTAATGTGAGTGCTGGGAATTGAACTCTGGTCCTGGGTATACACCCAAGGAAAACAGTAAACAACTTGTCTGAGGAGTCAGCTCTCTCCTCCCACCGTGTGATGCCAAGTGTTTGTGCTTCCACACATCAGGTACTGGGGGACAGTTGGCCCTCATTCTCTCTATGTCTTGAATTTCCAGCTCACTAAAATGATGGGCACACTTACCCATCCGACCATGCCTCTTTTTCTCATTGGATGCTGTGGGCTCAGGGACTGGGTGTCCCAGCCTAAGAAGGCCTGTATGTTGTACTTTATTTTGGGGTGCAATTTGTGGTGCAGGCCTGAGGCTCAGGAGTCCAGGAAGTGTCCAGGAGACAGACTTGGGGGGGGGGGTCTCCTTCCTAGTTCTGGATCAGTCATGTTGGTTTTATTATGCATCGGGGAGAATCTACCAGCCTTCTCCTGGTCCTGCTAGCTCAAGTGTCAGCATGAGGTGCTAAGCCCTTTATCTTGTCCTCTGCCTCTGGAGTGTCTGGGCCTTGGCTTGTCCAGAGCATCCTATAGGAGTCAGGAGGCAAGTGGCCTGCGCACAGGGCAGGACAAGGTCAAGCAGGTCTAGGGAAGCTGACCTTCTGAAAGTGGGAGGGGCCTGGGTACCACACAGCAACTTTATCTGTATACAGCCCCTGAGAGGTCTTGTTTCTCTTCAAGGCAGTCTCAGCAGATGGCATTCCTGTGGGAAGCACAGGACCAGATTCTGCTAAGGAGGAAGGGCTAAACTGGCTCCTTAAATAAGGCAAGAAAGACTAGAGGCCTCTGACTCAGGACAGGGGCTGCAGTCCACTACCACCTCTTGCGCAGAAATGCAGGGGCTGAAACCTGCCAGGCTGGCCCTCCTGGTGCTGATAAGTCCGAGTTGTCCCATAGATAGCTCTCTGAGACCCTCAGCTCACCCCTCTGGACAGCTCAGACAGTCTCCTGTAGCTGCAGACAGGCCTAGGTTGATATCCCCAGCAGGACCCTCAGCTTTCTTTGCCCAGAAGATGAAACACCAGACCTGCACTCCAGGCTTGCCCGTCCACTCTGTTCCCCCTGTGGAACTGTGCTGCCTGGTCCTTGAGTCCAGAAGCCCAGAGAGGGTGCTCTTTAAAGACTCCAGGGGCCTTCTCCATTCGACCATACAGCTGGGGCCACCTCTTGCTCTTTCTTGTTCTGTCTTGGTCTTTATGAACTTGCCATGGGCCTGCACATGTAGATTCTCATGCAGGAGTATGCCAGGTGCTGGCTCCTCTGCCTGACACAACAGCCATCTGCTCCGGAGCATGGTGGCCAGCATCGGAATCCTCCTTGGCAGCCTTTGCCTCAGCTCTTCTTGCCAATGAGAGAATTTGCCATTTTCCCACTTCCTGCAATCCGTCTGTATTTCTTTGTCCTTAAGCCTCATCCCCAGCCTTCTTTCGACTCTCAGACACTTCCAGCCTGCCAGCTTGTCCCTGGTGTCCAGGTAGATGACAGGCCCAGTGAGCAAGACCCACCTTCTTCCAAAGAATAGGTTGGATAATTCTGCAGGGTGTCCCAGGTCTGTGGCCGGTACTGGGTCTAAGAATATAGTTCCCAGGGAAGCAGAGGGTAAGGAGAGGTGTTCACAGCCTAAGTGAATAGCCAGAGTCTGAATAGTCAGGCTGCTGCCCACTCCAATGGTCTCTACCCAGTTTATTTTTTTCTGAGACAGATTCTCACTATATAACCAGACTGGCCTAGAACTTACTATATACATAGACCAAGCTGACCCCAAACTCTAGGAGAGCTCAGGGATTAAAAGCCATGAACTACCAAACCTTGCCCTCCCACTGGCTAGCTTCAAGTATCTCTCTTTCCAACAATGGTTTAGCTCTCACTTGGACAGGAGTGTATTCTTGTATCCCCTGCTCTGTTGTTGGGCATGTGAGATTCAAATCAACTCTGCCTGCAATCAAAGCCCCTGTTCTTATGGGTCTCTATGACTCCCCAGGTCACACAGTGGGTTCCTCATGGGAAAGAGCTGGGCAGTATCACCCTGGGTGTGCCTGGGGATATCTGTAAACCTCCAAGAGCTCAATAATGTTAAGAAGACCAAGGGCAGGTCAGCCACAGACTCATTAGGGCCAAGAAGAATGAGAGCTGGTGAGGATAGGGCCAGCAAGGGCGTAGAAGGCAAAGAAAGATGTGGAGAGACATGGCGGTGTGTGGAGGGATTCAGGGATGTACGGGCATGTGGAGGAGTGTGGGCAGATGACTTGCACTGAGCCCCACATCCATGTGGTGATGCTTTCCATTTGTGGCAGAGCCGTCTACCTAGCATCCCTATTCTCCTTGTGTCAGGCCCAGTTTCCCCTGAGTATCTATTAGATGATGGTGCACCCAGGTGCTTCTTGCAGTAATTCCAGTGTGTTGGGCATCCAGGAGTTGGGGTGTTATGCGGGTGACATATCAGTGGGAGAGACAGGCTATCTAGTCTGGCTTTCTGCCTCTGAGCTCGGTAGAATTAGGAAAAGCTGCTCCACGAACAGACCTGGATCTGGTCATGGCTGGGGCTGCACAGAGGGCCCAGAGCAGTCTGCCTCAGCCCAGCAGATGCCTGGGACAACTCAGCAGGGGTTAGGGTGGTCCTGCTGGTGTTCGCTTGGTAAGCCTGTCCATGCACTGCCCACTGGGGCCTAGACTGTCCCTTCTGAGAACCCGTCACCTCTTGACAGACATAAGAGCGAATGTTCGTGAGTGAGTAGATGGGAGCTGTTGTGAAAATTTTCTCCCTGGGGAGAGGTAAACAATGCCTATCCCTTTCTCATAAGGCCCCAATGACTCCACTTTGAGAGAAGCGAAGAGTTTGTTGGGTCTATTTCTAGAACACAGGTGAGGTATTACGGGCCAGGGCTTGGAAAACCCCTGAACAGCTGCCTTGGGAAGTCTTCACCCAGCATGGACCATGGCTTCCTCCTTACCACACAGATGGAGCCCCACCTCAGCTAACCTCCCCAGCCTATATAGACCCCCAGCATATCACAACTAAGGCCTTGTGCATTTAGGGCAGAACTACATACAAAAGGCTGAGAGCAGCCCCTGGAGTCTCAGGTGAGGATCAAATGACCCGTCTTCTCCTTTCCTGAGGGAACCTCAGTAGTCCCTAGGCCCGATAACGATGGGCCCTTGCAAGCAGGCACAACTGATCTGGGGAAGGTGGTGGCTACTCTGTTCAATCACACTATACAACGGGAGCTGATGGGGGCCAGAGCCTCTCTTCTGGCCTCTTTGGGTGGGAAAACCCTGAGAGTTGACTCTTCCAGTTCTAGGAGTGGACTTGAGAATGGTTAACATTAAAACCAGAATCATCCAGTACAAGTCTCCTTTATGGCAGAGGGAAGGGAGCCTAGAGCATTGTTTGATGGCTTCCGGGTCTTCCAGCAGGTTGTTGGAAGGTTCAGGCTGGGTTCATGCCTGGTGCCCAGCCTGGCATCTGTGGGTCTTTCCTATATTTGCATTCCTGCCCGAGGCTTTCTGTATTATACACACGGAAGGCGCTATGGTGTCTTATAGTACATCCAAATTCCATTGGGGACCCTCGGCAAGGAGCCATGTCTCCTCATCTGCATGACCACAGCAGGTGGGAAAATCTAGAGCAGGGCTCTGGTGGGGATGTAAGCCTGGATCTGGGGAAATAGCTTGTGCCTTCCCCAGCAAGGCACACAGTAAAGTTAGGCCAGAGCGTTTGGTCGTTGTGCTGGTTTCTGGTATGGGATGGCACGGCTTTTTACCAGCTGAGCTCTCTGAAGACCACCTTCATATGCTTGGCTGCCTATGCACAACTGGCACAAATGGCTTTATAGGTTCCACCCATGTGCACCCAAGGTGTCACGCCTTTAGACAGCAAGGCTGCTGCCAAGCTGGGACCCTAATTTGTGTCTCGGCCTCATCACCCCAGATGGAGTCCAGCAATTTTGGTTGTGGCTCTCTCTGTTCCAACTACAAGTACTAGTTTGGAAGGAGAGATGAGTGGATTGGCTGAGCTATAAATAGGAATGTCTGTTCCCCAGAAGGTAGGCATGTTGGGGTGAGGCATCTGAGGAGGGTTTGTGTAATAGTGGAGAATGGAGTCGCTGTGGAGCCCGTCTGGGAACTCCCATTTCCCATCCTGGACAGCCCCCCAAGCCTGCAGTGGAATTATCTTTCCTGCTGTCTGACATGCGGATTGGCCAGACACTGATAAGCCATGCTCAGAGGTGGCCCTGCTGTCGAAAGGGATGGTGTTTCTCACAGAGCGAGCAGGATTAACCTCGATCACTAATTAACCCAGCTATTTCCTGTCAGGGCAGTCCCTCCTTCCCACACCCTGCCACCCTGGTTGGGACACAGCTGGAGCTTCAACTGTACTGAGACATGGGTGACCCCAGGGTCACAGTGTACAGCCCTGCCTGTGGGTGAGGGCTGTAGGCCACAGCTATAGGGCCAGTCCTGAAGCAGCTCCCAAAGAGGCCACATGTGGCTGCTGCCTCTGACCAACCTGCATGGCTCATCTACAAAAAGTAAAATGTGGGTTAAAACTGGGGCCAACAAACTATGATCCCCATGGCCTGAGTTGACGATGCTTCCGAGCTTACAGTTGGTTTCTATCTTCAAATGATCAGGGGCTGGGGGACCAAAAAATGTGAAGTAGAAAGAACATGAAATCCAAAGATTACTTATGCCCATCCTGCCCGGTACTCATTACTGCTGCTGCCTATTTTCCTTCCTTCCTTCCTTCCTTCCTTCCTTCCTTCCTTTCCCTCCCTCCCTCCCTCCTTCCCTCCCTCCCTCCCTCCCTCCCTTCCTACATGCCTTTCTTATTTCTTCATTTACTTACTGTGTGTGTTGGCATGCACATGTATATGCCATGGCAAGCATGTAGAAGTCAGAGGACAACTTTTGGGAACTGATTCTCTCCTTCCACCATGTGGGTCCCAGGGATCAACCTCAGACTCCCAGGCTTGGCTGAAAGGGCCCTTGTCTGCTGAGTTCTCTTACTGTGACATTTGCACCCCACACCACAAAGCCAGGTAGTAGCCATAGGGACCCCCAGCAGCCGTCAAGCCAAAACTGCGTGTCTCTGGATCCTTTAAAACTTCTGAAATTTGCAGCCAAAGCTTAGACCCTTTAAGGGCATGGCCCCCAGGAGCATGCTGACTGTGGTACTCACTGTCAGCCAAAGACCAAGGCATACTGCATATATTGTGTGTGGCCTGAAGAAGTCTACATTCTGTATAGATCAGTTATCCTCAATGGAGGGTAGTTTTGCTCAAGGGTGTGTGAGGAAATAACTTGAGGTACTGCCTTCTGGCAGATGGAAAGGGGGTGCTGCCTGCATTGGCTGGGCAGAGACCAGAGAGGTTGCCATTTTCCCTGTGTAGCCCAGGGTGTCTCAGGCTGAGCCAGATAGCCCTAAATGATCACAGTACAGAGGCCAGGGAACCCACTGTAAAGAAGTACAGATCTTTCATTTGGTCAGACTTCATCAGATAGGGAAGATGCATCAGGACAGGGCTGAAGACGGAGGGAGGTAGGTCCGAAGCAGGCAAGCATGCTCCAGACTCAGAAGCACAGGCTGGGATCTGCTGCCTGCACTCACGCACAGCTCTGCCCGAGCCTGTGAACCAAGCCTTTGTATCACCTCTCTCAGGACTCCATTAGTCAGGCTCAGCACTCAGCCCTCAGGAGCCAGGCTTGTACGAAGAGGCCGACTCTCGCTTTTAATGCATCTTAAAGACAGCTAGGGACAGAACCCACACTGGTGGTGGCAGACAAGAGCCTGTGAGCAACCACAGACGAGCTCCTGCCTTCTGATGGTCCCTAAGCAGCTCTGGGGAGGTCCCTCTTCACTTTGCTTATGATTGAATTTTATTTTTCAATCCCTGCGTCCAGGCGTCCACTCAGCTCAGCCGCCTCTCCCCGAGCCATCTCCTTCCCTTTTCTCCCCTCTCTCCTTTTCTTTCTCTTCTCTGTCTCTCCCTCTCCTTGCCCTATCCCTCTACTGCTCCACAGCCTCTCCTCTCCCTGTTTCCCCATCACAGAAAAGAGGGTCATTGCCACCAAACTTCAACTTCTCAGAGACAGGTGTCATGTTGTGGCCACAACAGTACCCAAGACAGTCCACGGCTGGTGCATCTTAGAGAGCTAGTGACTTCACAGAGATTCAACTAATCCACCATCATCTGTCTCTCCCCTCCCCCCCCATGTATGGAAACCTGGAAGAGGCTGGCCTCAGACAAGAGTCCACTGGGAACCATATAGTTAACTGGCTGGGCTCACAGATGGAAGCACAAGACTGAGGGACCCGGGTCTCCAATCAAGAGCAGTCGGAGGAACCGGAGTTTGACAGATAGGCAGCCTCAGCCTTCCTCTGCGTTAACTGATGAATTTTCCAGAGCTCGCCAAATGAACCAGAGCAGACAAAAGTCAAGTATAAACTAAAAGCCTGCCCTGGCCTACCACCTATCGTATGAACCTGGCTCCTTGCTCTCTTTCTCTCTCTCTGTCTCTCTGTCTCCCTCTGTCTCTCTGTCTCTTCCCCTCAAAGTCACTTCCATTAGAGCTGTCTGAGGAGCTGAGGGTATTTTTCAATCACCACCTCATCTCACAGCTCGGTCACAGAGCCAACAAGTGGGTTCAGCCTGCAGTCTCAGGTAGCGAAGAGCCTGCCCACACTTCCTAGCTGAGATTGCAGAATGCACAGTGTGTGCCCAGCTGGGAGAGTTTCACAGTACATGCTTGTTCCTTGCCTGGCCAGAATCCAGTAGAGCAGAAGCTGAGGTTAGAGGGGAGAAAGGAGATTGGCCAAGGTCACCTGACAGGTTGGCATGGTCCTGTAGGAGCTGGTTCACTCTCTCTCTCAGAAGGTTGGAAGGTGCCTTCCTCCTCTAGTCGGTGATGGAGAGGTGTGTTATGTTTTTACATTTAACTCTTTGACTTTCTCTCATCCAAATTGGGGATGGGGGTGTCTTCAAACCCCATAGATAGAATGGGTCCAGAAGTCCTACTGGTTATATGGTATCCACTTCTGTTGCTGTGGCACATTGAACACTGTTGCTTTATGCTGGCCCTGGGTTCAGCCATTGCCCAGTTTGACTATGCCTGCCTGTGTCCTGTGACATTCTGAACCAGCCTCCCCCACTGTGGCCCACCTACTTCAGAATCTTTGTGCCTCTACACCCTTTAGTCACAGCTGGTTCCATCTGAGTCCCTGTCTGGGGACTTGCCCTCTCGCCCTCTGCACAGGGAGATGCTGTCTTCATCCCTCCTGATACCCTCTGGCCAGCAATTGCTCATGGCCACTAAGGAGATGGAGACTTTCTTGTGGATGGACTCTCTCAGACTGGCAGCGAGGGGAACATGAGCTCTCTGGAGCAGTGAGCTCAGCTTGGGAGGGGGAGAATAGCCAGCTATCCAGATTAGGCAATCACTCCTTCCTCACTCCAGGCCTCCCTGGGCAGCCTATCTCCTGGAGAAAGTATTCTCCCAAAGTCATACCCACCATCCACCCCAAAAGGGCAGTAGGTTGACAGACAAATCCCAAATCTGGCAATGGAATCCTGAATGCAGCCACCAGTGGTCTGGTGAGGGAAGAGACAGTGAGTCATCTAAGTTAGGGGCAAGGACATACCAAAGCTCAGCTGTGGAGACGGAGTCCAAATGCAGCCTGACACTCCCATCCTCCTCCATCTCTGGTTCTACCTCAGAACTGCACAGAAGGGAGGACATTCACAGCTCCTGGCATGCAGGGTTCTTACAAGAGTGAAGTGTGGTGTTGTGTAGCAGGGGCCTGCATAGTGCCCAACACAGGTCTCGTGCTCCATTCTCAGGACCTGCTCTTGGTACCATATTGTAATCTTATTTTTACATTTAGGAATCTGCCCATCTGTACAAAAACAGGAATGGAGCCAGGAGCCAGGAGCCAGGAGCTCTCACCTTGGCCACACAACAGCCATGATGTAGGCAACTCTTGACTTCTGCAAGCCTTCTGAGTCCTTGCATGTTTATTCTGTGGTATAGGAGACAGAGTGTGTCTGATAGACTGTAAACAACATGGAAGCGAAAGACTCAAGTCCCCAGCCTTTGCCAGGGATGTTCAATAGTCATCTTTAGACAAGCAGGATCCCTCCTCGCTCCAAACATCACCAGCCGACCCGACTTTCAACCCAGCCTTGCTGATTGCTTTAATTTGTCCAAAAAGTAAACAAAATAGTGTGTTTTGTTCCCAGGATGTCCGGTGGCTTGGTCTAAAAGAAGGCCAACAGTGTAGTCCTTTGTGAATACAGTTCCAGTCCCTGCTGGGGTCAGGAGAGAGGGTGCCCAGCCAAGGGAACCTAAGTTAGAGGCTATGGTGCCAGCAGCAGCCTCTTTGGCATGACTGAAATCTGGCCTGAGGCACTGGCTTTGAACCACTCACCCTCCAGTGCCAGCTTTACCATCCCTGATTTGACACAAATGTGGCCACGCTCTGAAGTCTCCCTGGGCCTATGCTAAGTACCTGTTTCTGGTTCCCAAGAGGGCATCTCAGAGGCCTGCATGGAAGGTGAGGTGTGGCCAGGCCAACAAGGACTTTATTTAAGGTAAAGGTGACTCCTCACTTCTGAGGTAAGAAAGGGATTTTCTAGGGTGGGGGTGGGGCTCAGATGAGCAAGCCTGGGGCTGCCTTTTGCAAGGCCTGACACATGTGGGGTGGAAGGGGACGATCCCCTGCCTCACCTCTCCACTGTGTCCTCCTGGTCCATGTAGAACAATTTTTCTTCCACGTGTCAACCCTGCAGATATCTATCTGCAGGCAGCTGGTGAGGAAGACAGTGTCTAAGGAAAACAGATGGCTGCCTCTCAGGAAATCCCAGCTTTGAAGAAGATGGGGGAAACTTTCCCTGCCAGGAGTTGTCCCTCCCCAGCCTTGAGGAGGAGGAGAGCAGGGTCAGAAACCAGGACCATACTGGGGAAGATTGTTTTATTTAACTTTCAAAATTTTTATTTTTGGAAGATTTACTGAATCAGAACAAAGGCATCGATTGTCCCATTTGCTCACCGGCAGCTGTACACAGTCCTACCATACCTGATTTTAAGCCATCACATGATACCACAGGACATGACTGGTGTCCCATGCATCAGCCATCCATGGCCAATACTGCCTCCTTACAGATGAAAGCAGGAAGGATTTGACTAATAGTTTGGTTAGATTAATTAGGGCAGTCAGGATCTGCAGGAACAGGTCAGGAGAGGGTCAGTCCAGAAGTCCTGGTCTTTGGATAGTGGAGTAGGACCTTTCTCCAGATTGTTCTCAGTGTCTGGGTTCCTCAGAGTGCCAAGGTCTTCACCCTGGGTTGTACAGACCTGGGAACCCACCTGTGACAATCCCATTGGTTCTCATGCTACTGACTAGGAAACTGAATCATTGCCCAGGAGGTGCCAGGCCCTCAGGAATTGTTCTGCTTTGCCTTCCACTTGAGCAAGGCATGGGAAAGAAGACAGCAGCGCTGGACCTCAGGTTTGCAGGGACAAATATGCCAGTAGAGGATTGAGCAGACTAGCCATGGGAAAGGCTGGAGGCCAAATGCTGACTGTCCCCTTCTGCTCCTTCCTTCAGTTTCCAAGGGCCACAAACTCTGTAGCTTCCCACCTGGGGTGGGAAGTCAGGCTGCTGCTGTTGAGACCTGTGGGAGTGGAAAGTCTGTAGCCTGGATCTGCTGTGTCTCATTAAAACCAACCTCCTTGTTGACAAAGAACCAAATCGATGCCAGAATGCACCATCTGCAGGCTGCCTTAATTTTCCTGCAAGGAGCTAGAGCCCAGGGTTCCAAACTGGATCAAACCCATAGGCTTCAAAGAGTATGGGAGGCAGTGTTCCTAAGTAGGAAGGGGCTTTGGCTGGGTGCCCTAGTAAATGAGAATGCCTCCTTAGGGGGCAGCAGCCACAGATGCCCAAGCCCAGGGTCTCATTAACACTCACTATCCAACATTCTGGTACGTTTTCCTTGGCGAACGGCTTGGATTTTCCTAACCCAGAGGTGAGATAGGAATGCAGAATAGATGTCATGGTGAGCTTGGGCTGCAGTGCCAGCAGTTTTGAGCTTAAGAGGCCACCAATGGGTGGTCAGTTCATGCTGCCAGGTGTCTGTACCTTGGAGGTGAGAGGTCTAAATCGGCAGAGCGAGGGTGGGCAGCGTGTAGTATGGATACCCATCACACCGTCCACCAAGCTGAGATCCAGCTGGCCTCTCACAGCTCTGAGTCGCAGGTCTTCAGAACCAAGTGGCTCAGGAGAGAAAAGTATATTATGCAGAGAGTCTGTGTCTTGAAACTGTTATGACAAAAATAGCACCACTTGGGACTAAGACAATTCCTGTGCATTGTCCCATGGTCCTGGAGGCCAAAGGTCAGAACTGTGGGCATGGAGGGGCCAGCTCTGTCTGTCTAGAAGTTCCTGGTCTCAGTGTCTCCTGCCTATTCCATCTTTACATGGCATCTCCCCCCCTCCCCTCCTTCCCCTCCTCTCCTCCTCTTCCCCCTCCTCCCTCTCTTTGTCCTTCCCTCCTATCTTCTCCCCCTCCTCTCTCCCCCTTCCCTCTCCTCTTCCCTTCTCCCTGCTCTCCTCTCCTCCCCCTCCCCTTCCCTCCCCTCTCTTCTCCTCTGTGCTCTTCCTATATGGACACCCATCAGTGGATTTAGTGCCACCTGAGTTATATGTGCCAAAATAATCACGGGTGAGTTTTCAATGATGTCTATAACAACCCTTCTTCTATACAAGGTCAAGGCCGCAACTGCATGTTTGTGCCCACCCAAGCTTGTTATGACAGGTAATCAAGACACCCCTCCTTGCTTGTTTGCTGTCCAGCTTCCCTGGGAACTGTGTCCTGCTTTCTTTCTTTTTTTCTCCTTTTGTACATCCTCCTGCCCACCTTTTCTAGCCACTCAGAAGTGACCAGAAGACACTTGCCACCTCAGCGTCTCCCAGAAGCTTACTGAACACTGGGCTAAGCCTAACCTTTTTTGAGGTGAATGTGGGTGGGAGACAGGCCTCACATGATGCTTGGAAGGGAGCTAGAGCTGGGCAGGTCCCTACCACACCCTGCAGGTCTCCCTTCGATGCTACCCGGAGCACACTGCACTTCTGGCCCTTGCCCAGGTGGAACTGGTCCTGCAGCCGGCACCCTCAGCTGTGTGTTTTCACTCTGTGGATGATGTTCTGGTGACAGCCTTTCCTGGATCCATGTGCTGGCTAGTTTTATGTCAACTCGACACAATCTAGAGTCATTTTGGAAGAGGAAACCCCAACTGAGGAAATGCTCTTACCAGACTGGCCTGTGGGCAAGCCTGTGGTACATTTTTCTTGATTGATGATACAGGAGGGCCTAGCTCACTGTGGGTGTTACATCCCTGGGTTCCATAAGAGGGCAGACTGAACAAGCCATGGAGAGGAAGGCAGCCAGTAGTGTTCCTCTGCCTTAGCGCCTGCCTTCAGGTTTCTACTTGAATTCCTGTCCTGACTTCCTTTGATGCTGGAATCCAAGCTGTAATCCTAAAGAAACACTTTCTTCCTTTGCGTTTTTGGTTATGGTGCTTTATCACAGCAATAAGAACCTAATTAAGACATACTGCAACTCCTGGCTTGAGTTTTTCAGGAAAGTGGCACATGGGGTTAACCTGATCCTCATTAGGACAGGAGGGAGACCTGCCTGCTCTGTGTCCTCTGAGCCTGCCCTCTTCTTCCCGTGTCCAGCAGGGCTGGTGGCAGCAGGCAATACAGGCTTTCCTGGCGGTGTCTCTGTCTTGCTGTGGTCATGGTTAGAGACACCATGACCACAGCAACTCTTATAAAGGAAAACATTTAACTGGGACTGGCTTACAGTTTCAGGGGTTCAGTCCATTACCATCATGGCAGGAGGCATGGCAGTGTGCAGGCTGACTTGGTGCTGGAGAAGGAGCTGAGATTTGCTCCTTGAAATCTTGATTTTCAGGTAGCAGAAGGAGACTGTGTGCCACACTGAGTGAAGCTTGAGCACGGACCTCACAGGCTCCTCCCCCTAGTAACACACTTCCTCCAATGCCACACCCACTCCAACAAGGCCACACCTCCTAATAGTGCCGTTTCCTGTGGCCAAGCGGTCAGGTCCGTGAGTCTATGGGCCATTCCCATGCCAACCTCCACACTTTCCACCTGTTTAGGAATGGCCTGGGCCGTGCACCTCTTCCTTGTTCCAACTCCTGACAGGAGAGGTGCCTGAAAGGATGTGCTACTCCTCAGCCGCCTGAGCCGGGGACCACCATTGCTTCTTTCTACATACCAAGCCCCTCCCAACTGACATCATCTCAGCTTCTCTGAGATATCCTGTATTCTAGGCTGTCCCCTTGGCCAGGAGGCCTCAGAAGGGTTGTGTCCAAGGCCTCTAGGACTTCCGGTTTAAAACACTATAGTCTGGGTAACTTAAAAAGCAAGCTCATTCTCTTCCAGGTCTGGAGGCTACCATCTAATATCAGGGTGCAGACCTATAGGACCATGGGTTGCATCTACACCCATCACTCACAAACGTGTACCTAAACATGTGTACTTGGAGATGAATGGAATGTACCAGCGCATGTGCGCGCGTGCACACACAAACATACACACGCACACACAAACACACACAAACATACACACACACAAACATACACATACACAAAAATACACATGCACACACAAACATACACACACAAATATACACACACACGCACAAACATACACACACACAAACATACACACACTATATTAAGGCGTCAGGTGGCTTGTGCTGGATTGTCACAAAATCATTATCCCCTAGTCTTTGTCCTGCCCCTCCCTGACTAATAAAAAAAAATAAAAATAAAATAATAATAAAAATAATAAATAATAATAATAAATAAAAATATAATATTAAATAATATTATCAATAATATTAATATAATATTAACATAATAATATTAATAACATTAAATAATATTTACTATTAATAATAATTAAATTAAATAATATTAATAATATTAATATAATATTAATAATATTAAATATATTAATTATAATATAATAATAAATAAAAATAATAATAAAAAGGTGGTGTCCTCCCCCACCTTCCCTAATCTCATCCTTCACCCTCTCAGGGCAAGCTCTCCCTATGAACTAAGCTCATTGGCTTTGAGGAACAAGTGAATTCAGCTCCTAGGTGTCACTCCAGTTTAAGTCTGGTTTTAAAGGCTAGATCCTCTTTTAAATTTCCTCTTATGGAAGAAAGTCTAAGAGGGAAGATCTTTCCATTAAAAACATTGGTTTAATACTCAAAATGAAAACAAACAAAGTTAGAATCTTCTGGAAAAACCAACAGTCCCAGTTAAGTTTGGCAGGCACCACCATCACACACTGCCTGCAGCCCAGTGGCCAGTCCCCTTGCCAGATGAGCCCTCCTGCTGGGAACAGGCTCTCAGGGCATAGGAAGCTGGGTGGTGTCTGCCCTGGCAGCCAGATGCACTGCAGCCCCTATTTGCCCTTCATTCCAGGCCACAGCTGCTGAGCCCAGCATCTTCTTTACTCAAGGGGATGGAGGTCTCGGGACACAGATGCCTGTCTCACAGTGTCCAGTGCTGTACTGAGTTGGCCAGTGACACCAGATTCTATGTTTGCATCTTATGCCCTGAAGCTGTGAATGGGACTTAATTTGCATATGGGTTATGCAGTTGCAATTCAGTTAAAGCCCTGGAGATGGTGGGAGGGGCATCTTGGACTGCATATGTCTGTCACAAGATGGACTTTGGCACCCTGTCAGAGAAACCTGTCACCAGCGGGAGCAGAGGAGGTATGGTGGATCCTCAGAGTGCCTCTGGGAGGCAGTTGGTCCGGATACATATAAACCTTGACTTGCAGTCTCCTGGAGGGAGAGGGTGGGTTTTGTTGCTTTAAGTTCCAAGCTGTCTGGGCTGCAGCCCAAGATGCTTCAATGTTGCCACTGAACAAGAACTTCTGAGAGTAAAGGTAGCTGCCTCTGCCAGTGAGTGGGGATGCATCTACCCTCTCTGGATGCTCTCCTGGCCAGGTTGTCCCAATGCCCACAGTGAAGGGTGTCCTGGGGATCAAATGAGATTACCACAGGCTTTTATACTAAGTGCCACCTGCTTATTCTTCAGTTAACTTCTAGCCAAGAAGCACGTAAGATGCCTCCCAGCTCTGGGAGAGCTTACGGTGAACTCACTGTACTTGGAAGACCCAAATCCCAGCCTTATCAGGCCCTTAAGAGGTGATATCAGCAAACAACCTAAGGTCCCCAAGGCCTCCCTGTAGATCAGACGGTGGGCAGATCGGTGGGACCAGAAATCCACCACAGCCCATGGTATGCTGCCCGGAAGAGTCCCAGGGCTTGGGGAGGAGGTATTTTTGAGAGGCTTACTTAGAGCTGAGCTTTGAGGCATCCTTAGGATGTGTGGACATAGTGGTAGAGGGTGCTGGCAGGGACGAACACAGAGCCTGGCCAGTTGCAACAATAGGTGTTATCACAGACCTGCTGTCCAAGATCAGCCTCAAAACCCCAGTCTGGCCATCTTTGATATAGGGGTAGTTGCATTTGAATCCCTCACAGGGAATGTTCAATTACTAGGACCAGACAGGTAACTGTCGGAAGCTGTGTAGAGGAGGGCGTGTGGAGGTGCCAGTGGGCAGAGTAAAGTTTCTGTGGCAGAGATGGTAGAACCCCCTTTTTCTCCCACGCTGGTCATCCTGGGCCCTGGTTTCTATATCTGTGGTCTATGCATGGCAGACCCCAGAGTGAAGGGCTACATGATACTTGGCTGATGGTATGCTGTGATGGGCAGTGTCTGGGGAAGCATCTGTGCACTATCTGTGGGGTTCTGCTGCCCTTGCTCCCTGGAGTTCCAGGACTCTACTACCCACCTTGACTCTGAATTTTCACCCCCAGTTCAGATCTCATTCATTCTGTTCTACTTGGCTTCTCCGTTGCTGTGATAAACACTGTCCAAAAGCAACCTGGGAATGGATGAAAGGGTTTAATTTGGCTTACAAGCCCTAAGCACAGTCTGTCACCAAGGGGCTCCAACAGGAACCCGAAGGCAGGGACTGAAGCAGAGACTGTGGAGGATCACTAATGGTTGGCTTGTCCCCAGTCTCATAGTCAGCTATCCATTTGTATCTCCCAGGACTACCTGCCCAGGGATGGCCCCACCCTCAGTGGGCTGAGCCTTCCCACAGGCCGGGGCTGGCTAGCTCTGCATGAGCTGCCCATGATTCCGGCCACCATACACAAGCACATGAGATCAGATCCTTGTGTGGGACTGTCATCACAGACAAGCATGAATTTAGGTGATTTTAGGTGACTTCACTGATCCTGGGAACAGTCCTCTGCAGTAGGGGCACTATATCCACCCCTGCAGACAGTTCTTGAAGAGACAAAACAGGAATTTCTCCCATGGACACTTTCCTTGGCCGCTCTGTGAAACAGTCTACAGGAGACGATCGTACGCCAGCTGCCACCGTCTGGAAAACGAATCTCAGGACACTGCCGTCTGATTCCCTGCAAACCTGTAAACATGCCAAAAGTCAGTCTAGTGTCTCCTGGGCTGTTTTGCCTGGAAATCCCATCATTTTGAAAGGCTTGTTTGGCACCAGTGGGGAAAGGCTAGCCAGCTTAGGTTAAAAAAGCCAGTCTTAGTGGACAGGACATGGAAATAGCTTGGTGCAGGGAGTGGCTGGGCATACAGAGGGAAAATCCAGAGCTGTCTCGCCCCTCTGTCCCAAATATGCTGCGTACCATCTCATCTGAGTCTTTGGGAATCTCAGAGTGAGCTTCATCACACCACTTCATAGGTGACAAGCATCTCAGAGAGGGAACTCATCTGCCCAGGTTTTGCAGTTAGTGGCATGTACAAGTGTGGGACATCGGTCTGGCCTCTGAGTACCAGCTGAAGGACGTGTGAATGGGGCTTTTCCCTAGGCACAACACAAAGACATGCCTGCTGGTGGGAATATCTCTAGCCATAGGGCAGAGCCACAGCTTATCGTGACCTACTGCATCTGCTGCAGGGCTGCTAAGGCCTGGGACCTGTTGGAAGGCCAGCCTATAATGTGCCTGAGGAAAGCTGCCTGAGATACTCCATATGCTCTGAGAAGGAGGGAAGCACCTCTCACCCCTTAGCTCTTCTTCTTTGCTGCTTCTTCCCCGGGAGTCTCAGGTAAAGGTACTCTCGAAATGTCCACTTCTATGAGAGGACAGCAACAGACCACAAGCCTAATCTGGATGGACTCCCGCAAGCAGGCACAGCTGCCTGATGATAACGATGTTTGCTTTACTTGAAGGACCCTGTTCTATAACAGAGGGCAGGGGCAAGTATGGTTGGAGGGGACATACAGGGGACACTGGATGGAGGTCAACTCTTCCATTTTGGCATGCCACCAGCAGTTGCACAGAGACAGATGAGATGGAAAGAACAAAATGGGACCACCCCCATGATCATGGAGCCTGGTGCAGCAGTGCAGGCTGGTGTAGATGGGACACACAGGCAGCTTGCTTCCTCAAGACTCCCTAGCGCCTAGAGTCATGCTGGCAAACAGGCTATGACCAATAAGTAGATTTCCAAGGACTCTCCATTATCGTGAGATGCCAATGGGCACAGGAGGATGCTGGGTATGGGGCTGGCTTAGCCTGAGCAGGATGGAAGGCAGGTGTTCTGAGTCTGTATAGCATGAATAGGTAAGAACCCTGTGCCTGGTGAGCAGCTACAGGCTCTGCCACAGTGTGCTGTTGATCTGGTGCTCTGGTTAAGCCCCTGACCCCCTCTGACTTGCAGCGTCCCCATCTGTGGATGGGAAGAACGATCTCTCGTGATATGTGGACCGGATGCAGGTTGGGGTTGGAGGAGATGTCAGCCAGGCTTGGTGAAAGCCTCCCTATGGCTGTGGCTTTCATCCCCCATGAAACTCAACAACAGAACGGCACCTCACTCTCTTAATCTTGATGTAGGACATAAAACACGCACACAAGCACACAGACTACACAGCACACACACTCACATGTACATGCCCCACATGTGTACATATACACACATGTACACATTTCATTATCATTCATACAACTTACACACATACACAATTATTCCATAACCAATTATACAGGTTGACCTTTAACTTTGAGTGTACTGTGCCTGAGTCTGTCTGTCTGTCTGCTTGTATGCTCAAGTTTGTTTCCCTCTGCCCTTCTTGCACAGCCTCTGAGCTGTATCCCCAGCTCTCCTCTATCCTGTGTACTGTGTGATGTTCACTATAGGGTACATCCCACACTTAGGCAAAGCTTGAATTAAGTCAGTACTAGCCACCTCCATCCAGATTCAAGAACCAGTGCATGGCCATCCCAGCAACTCCTCTGACTGCCTTTATCCCCTGACTGCCTCTGCCCCCTGACTGCCTCCACTCTGCCTCTGCCTTCTGACTGCCTCTGCCCACTGACTGCCTCTGCCCACTGACTGCCTCTGCCCTCTGACTGCCTCTGCCCCCTGACTGTCTCTGCCCTCTGACTGCCTCTGCCCTCTGACTGCCTCTATCCCTGATTGCCTCTATCCCCTGACTGCCTCTGCCCTCTGACTGCCTCTGCCCTCTGACTGCCTCTGTCCTCTGATTGCCTCTATCCCCTGACTGCCTCTGCCCACTGACTGCCTCTATCCCTGACTGCCTCTATTCCCTGACTGCCACCCTCCTGCTTGGAGAATGATGAGAGAAGTGGGGGGGGGTGTGTGTGTGAGGATACAAGCCTGGAGAGGAGTCCCAGGTAGGTCTCCATCACTCCAAAATCCTTCCAGGCTGCAGTGAGTTCAATGGTAGCAATGGCTTTGAGTTTGAAAGCCTTCTTAATTCACTCTGATTCTTTCTAAACAAACCCTGAAGCCCTTGGAGAAGGGCAGGGCGGTGAGTCAGGCTTTCGCAGGGCCTCCTGGGCCTGGAGAAGTCTGGGAGAACTCCTGTCTCCTTCTGCTGTAGATGGGGAGCTGGGAGCCCCTCTCCTTTTTCCAGATGTCAACTCTGGAAGGGGGCTCCACCTGTTCCTTATAAGTAGTTGGGCCACCAGGGACAGCTGGAAGACTGTGGGATGGGAGTTGAGACTGACCTTCACCTGATTAATAACTTGGTCACTCCGTGTTCACTTAAGGCCCCTCTGGGCATCCTTGACAGTCTTGTCAGTGGAGATGTGGAAGGCCGGTCCCCAGCGCTGGGCTGGCCTGTCAGTCAGAGTCTAGGGAGCCCCTTCTGGCTGAATTGCAAGTTGAGTCTCCGCCCAGAAAAGGAGCTCTCGGAACTCCTCCTTAAAGAGAAAGTTCCGTGTGATAGAGCAATCTCTCTTTTGAATTCTAGCGAACAAACTTTGGGGGTTCCTCAACAGTAGTTCTTGGAGCCTGGTCAGGTCGGGGTACATGAGGCGGGAAGAATCGAGGATCAGGGTGGGCCATCGGGTTCCGGAGGCCGCCGCCCAGAGCGGGGAGAAAGAACGGGGGCGCCGCCCCCGTCCGACGTCCGCTCCCGCCCCGGGCCAGCCCCTTCCTCGCCGCGACTCGCCCGCTATCCCCACCCCCTCGCCCGCGGCGCCCAGTGGGAGGCGGGGGCCGGCCTTGCTGAGCCGGGCGCCGGGCTCTGATTTGCTGCGGGCGTTGGGGGGTGGGGGGGTGGGGGGGATAGACAGCCTCCGCGGTGTCTGCCAGCAGCGAGGGAGGGAGGGAAAGGGGGAAAAAGTGCTCGGCGCCGAAGGCGAGGTCCGCACTCCTCGTCCCCGCGGCTGGCGCAGGACCTCACTCCAGCGGAGCGCCCACGGGGAGCGGGTCGCGGGGCAGCAGCGGTGAGGAGGCCACGAGACTAGAAGGAGGAGGACAAGGAGCGCGCGAGCAGCCAGCGAGGGGGTCCCGGCCGTCCCGGGCCACAGTCGATCTCCGCGCCGTGGGCGAGCGCGCCCGCCGTCCCTTCCAGTACAGCCACCGCCGCGGGGGAGATCGGGCGGGTGCCGAGCTTCCTATGACTCTCTGAAGTTGTCGCGCTCCCCTAGCGTCCGCCACTCGGGCCGTGTCTCTGGTCCCCGTGCAACGTGTGCGCTCCCCGCTCCCCGGCCCGCGCACCCCGCCGGCATGGACGTACACACCCGCTGGAAAGCTGCGCGCCCGGGCGCCCCGCTGCTGTCCTCGTCGCTGCTCCTACTCCTGCTGCTGCTGTGGGCGCCGCCTCCGAGCCGCGCAGGTAAGAGCGCTCTGGGCGCCGGGGACCGGACCTCGGGGACTGCAGGAGGCGCGCTGAACCTCCGCGCCGCTGTCATCACGGGCACCTTCGCCGCCGGCCTCCTCCGAGCCTGCAGAACTTTCCCCCTTGGCCTGTGGAATGCACCGGGCAAGACAACGAATACCATTCGTTGGGGGCCCAGGAGAGGGAGCCGGGCCAACTCCATCCCTGCAGCGTACCGCCCCCTCCTCAAACGGGCCAGCTGGGTGGGGCTGTTGGTCGAGTCAAGGAAGAGTCGGCCTCGTGTTAGATCCGAGCAGAGGTGGTCACACTTTTGTCCCCAAATCTCGCATTCCCTGTCCCACATCACAGGCGACCCGCTGCATCCCACGCAGCCCTTCGGCAGAAACTTTCCTTCTGAAAGCTGGGAAGGGCCGCCCCCTAGAGTCAAGGCCATTCAGTTCCTCAGGGACTCCTAGGAGTGGAGGGGGATCCCAGAAGTTTGAATCCCCAGCTTTGGACTTCCCTCCGGTACACACCCTCTTGGTTGTCTGAACTAACGTTCTGCTTTCCAAGGGGACAGAGTTCCTTGTAGTCCCTGCCAAGTCTTCAGGGGGTACTGGGGAGCCCTGTGAGGTAGGCCAGCCCTACTCCCAGTCTGACCTCAAACCTCCTAACCCCTTAGAGGTAGTTTTCTTAGGCTTACTGCCCAAAGATGGGATGAACTGAACGGGAAGCCTGGCCAGAAGAGGGCCTTGGAGTCTGGGCTTCTCAGATGATCTGCAGATGTGAGAGTCCTCCTGCCAGCATGGGCCCTCCGAAGGAGCCCTGATCCAATAGGAAGAATCAGAGAGGTACTGATTGTCCCTGTCTGTGTTTCAGCACTTCCAGGCTCGGGTCCGGGCAGGCATGTAATTCTCAGCATCACTCTTGTTAGTTAGCTGTGGGATAAATCTTCCCAGACCTCTTAAACACCATAGCCTAGGGTGGGAAGGCACCAGGCATGTGCTGATAGGGAAGGTGAAGATGGTTAGAAAGAGTTCAGGCAGCAGAACAGCGGACAGTGACTGCAGCAGACAGTGGACTGGTCAGCCCTTGCCCAGTGACAGGGCCCTTCCTAGCTTAGCTGGCGCTACCGAGACTAGCAGCAGAATCAAATTCCATGCCCCAAGGCCAATTACAATATTCTTCTCCTGCTTCCTGGCATCGTTAGTGTCCAGTGGGTACAGGATGAACAAGAGTGGGGATGGGAGGGGCCCCAGGGCCTGCAGGGCCAGAGGGAGAGCATGGGATGATGATGCCCACTCTACTGGAACTTGGACCAACTGACCTGGAGTTTGCAGGTTTAAGTTAGCAGTAGAGCATGATGAAGGCCCTCAGGAAAGTGTGGTGGAGAGACAAGGTGGGGTCAGCCTCTCTCTTCCCCCCACTCCCATAGTCCTCCCCTAGTACTTAGACCTGCCCTGCTCCTCCCTTCCCACACCCCCTAAACCCCAGGAGGGAAGCCTTCAGTGGAACCCTCACCTGGGAAGCTGGGGTTACCATTAGCATAGGTAGGGTGTTCCTGGCACCAACTATTTGTTCCAGCCCTGCCCTGTCCTGTGGCCACCCACCTCTCTGCTTCACTCTATCGCTAGGTACCCCCCACCCCCACTTCCCTTTGCTATTGAGGGTGCGGCCACTGGAAAGAGCTGCCTGAGTCCTGGTTGTTCAGTTAGATGTTTCGCTTTGGACAACATTGACTTTTAGAAGCACTTAAAGAAACTGCTTTTCTGGGTGGGCTTCGGGAGGCTTTCCCCTCCGCTCCTGTGGTGCGACCCACTTTGAAGTCACCTTTAATGCATGGCCAGAGAAACAGCAGTCCACTTTTGATGCTGGCAGGTCAGGAGAAAGTGCAAGCAGACCCTGCTCTGCTCTCTCTCTCTCTCAGGATCTGCCAGATGTTTTTCCAGGTTTCTGTGAGCACAGACAGCTCTTCTGCCTCTCTCTTGGCCAAGTGTGTGAGGGAGTGAGAAGTCCAATTGCTCTGGGAGCTGCTAAAAGCCTTAAGGGGGGTGGATGAGAAATGAAATGTGACCCCAATATTTGAAAATTGAGGTCATCTCCTCCATGTGCCATTGGTGGGCTTGGGTCACGTGACTGTTTTTTTTTTTTTCCAATAATTTGCAAGGAAAGCCAGCCAAGTTTTGTGAGACTTGACAGATACTGAATGGTTAAATTTCCTGTGACTCAATGAGTTGGCTACAGGGACATCCTTGGGCCTTCCCTCCCCCCTCCTCCCTCTTCTCTCTTCCCTCCCCTTTCCTCCCTCCCCTCTCTTCCCCATGTCCCTCCTTCACTTTCCCCACAAAGTCCAGTCTGTAGAAGCCCCCTGTGTCTATCAGGGTACATTACTCTGGCTGCAGGGTAGGGCTGGAACTTGGGGTCCTCTCCAGCTGTGTGGTAGATGAGTCCCCTCCTGGGGCTAGCTCACAGCCTCTTCTCTGATGATATTGTCTTGGGGGCTGGCCCTGCGGTGCTGGCCAGAGACTGCCTCTCCACCCCACCCTGTAGATATTTCTGGATGCTCCTCATGGCCACACCCTTACCCGAGGGCAACTGATGCCCGCTGCCTCTGGCCAGAAGCTTCTTTCTCCATTTTTAAAAACATCAACTGTACCTCTTGCGGGGTTACAATTGTTGAATAGAATCCAGATTGTAAAGATCTAACCTGGTCCCCACACTGCACAGCAGGGATGGTGAGTGTTGCTCAGTGGGTCAGGGAAGCATTATCTCTTCTACCCCAGGACACTGTTTGCCATAGTCTGGGCTTAGGGAACAGTTAATACTGGTGGCTAGTGTACTGGTACCTGTCTGGACAGAGAAGCTCAGCAGTGGAGCAGCAGAGATGACTAACCTGGGAGTGATGGGCTCCCCTCCTGCCTAGCCCTGGCCCACCCATTCTATTCTTTGATCTCACATCCCTTTCCTAGCTTTCTCCTGGGAGACCCTGTAGCCTGGGCTACGATCCCAGCTTGGGGTCCAGTCCAGGCAGGGCCCTGGGGGACAGATGGGGTGTTCTGCTCCTCCAGTGCCATGTTTACTCTCTTCTGCATCTCCTTCTCTTCTCCCTCCCCTGTCCCCTTCCTTTCCTCCCTCCCTCCTTCCCTCCCTCCCTCCCTCCCTCCCTTTCTCTCACCTTGAGGTTCATAACCTTCTCCTTTTGGACTGCCCAGGTTCTTCCCAGTCAGCAGAACCTTCAATTACCACAGACTTTAGCTTGCTCTTGGTGTGGAGGTGCTAGGGGTGGTGGTAAAGGGCTCCTCATTCCTTCTCTGCAGCAGACATCTTTCTTCTTGTTCTCAGGCCACCTCAGACATGCCGGGCCCTGTGAAGCAGCTTTGGAGGACGTCTCCATGGGGGTCCCTGGTAGTCAGACCCCTGTGCTTTTTATTACCATCCCTCACTGTGTCCCCTCCTTCTGGTTTAAAGATGCTTGTGTTGAATATTCCAAACCTGTCCTAGGAGGTTCACCCCTGACTCTCTCCCCTGGCTGGAAACCCCCTCATCAGTGGGTTGGCAGGTCTCCAGTTCTTGCCTGCCTTGTTGACTTTACACCAGGAGAGCAGAAATGCTACGAAACAAGAACAAGTTGGGGTCCGCAGGGCCTGGCTAACTCTCACTGGTATCCTCTTCCTGTTCTGGATGGGAGCATGTTCAGGCACCGTGTTAGCAGGACTCAGTACAAACCAGACAGGCTTTGGACAGTCCTTGGTGGTGCTGCACCTTCAAGGGATGTAACTGGCTGAGAAGCCAGCACACACTGTCTCTGCCTCTGAGGTTGAAGGTTAGCTAGGTTGAGTCTCTGTGCCTCAGTTTTCATTCCTTAAAAACGGGAATGAAGTGGCACGTGCCACTTTGAGGGGGGGTCTGAGACTGACTGAGTGGCCCTACCAGACTTAGGTGCTGGGCCAAAGGGCCATCTCACAAGCTGTGTTCTGTGGCAATTTGCAGTGTTCCCTAAATCCTCTCCAAACATGATTCTAGAAGCTTGGGCAGAGGAGCGTGTGTGCAAGGAGGTGCCATGCAGCTCCTATCTTTCTGCCTGGCTCTCATATGCATGTGGCACCCTGGCCAGTCCCATCACGGGGATATTGAAGTCACCTGAGGAGTGTGGGTCCAGGAGGCACTGGACAGGTCAATTTCAGGGTTGTTCTCACATGTGTATGTGTACGTCAGGCTGTGTGTGTGTGTGTGTGTGTGTGTGTAGCGTGCTTGCCCATGTGCCCTTGTCTCTGTGTGTGCTCATGTCTGCATGTGTAAAACAACTGTGCGTGTAAGTGCACATATGTGTGGCAGTATGGAAGCACATGCATGATGCACGCCTGGTTTCCACAGCGGTCCTGAAAGGCTTCTTTACTCTGTGCAGGATGGAAGGTGAGGGGATGCTCATGGTCCTGGAACCCCTGGAGCTCCCAGTGGTGCACAGACCCTGGGTCCTGCCACAGGGTGGGCTGGTCCACAGGTCCCCCCCAGTTTGATGAGAACAGTTTCATGTGACACCTGTGCTCTGCTCCTCATCTAGTTGTGTTCTCCTATGTAATCAGCGTATATGCTGTTAGCACTTCTGGCCCAGCTCTTGGACATGCCAGGATGCAATGGATAGAGCCTGCCTGGGCCCTGCTCAAAGGCATTCTGCAGTTACTGTAGGATGTGGTCTGACTGCAGACCCTGGGTTGGGGTTGGGGTGGGGTAGAAAGAACAAGTGGCTTGGGTGAGGCAGCCTGCATGCTCATCCTGGCTCCGATTCTTCCTAGCTGTGTACTCAATGGCCTGAGCCTCAGTTTCCCCACTCGTGAGTAGATGGGTATGATTGTAATGACAGCAGATTCCTGCGAGATCAATACACAGCCATATGAAGCAGCATGATTACAGTTATGATCATTGGGGTTTTTGATGTGGCTAGGAGCTGATATCACCAGGAGCTGATATCACCAGGAGCTGATATCACCAGGAGCTGATATCACCAGGAGCTGATATCACCAGGAGCTGATATCACCAGGAGCTGATATCACCAG
>JADRCH010000078.1:1210535-1231515 GCA_019843965.1 Rhynchomys soricoides
AGCTGATATCACCAGGAGCTGATATCACCAGGAGCTGATATCACCAGTTATGGGAATAACCTGTCCTCATACTCCCAAAAGGCCACACTGGGTCTTCAAGATGAGACAAACATGGGAAGCAGTGCCTTTGTGACTGCTCCACCTCTCCAGAGGCCCCAAGCTCTGCTGGCCATTGGACATCTGCTCCTGTGCAGTGTGGACCAGAGACTTCCACACCCCTCCTACTGCAGCTGCCCCACTCTATGAGGAGGATCTGGGGTCAGGAAGTACAAATGGACCTGGCCATTCATGGTTCTTGGCAACCTCTTCTGGGTCCGGGAAAGAGGGAGGGGATGAAAGAACTGGAGGCGACACATTTCCGATCATATCACAGGCGACAGGTTCACTTTCTGTCACCATGTCAAGCAGTCTCAGCTCCTGTGAACACAGTCATTTTTCTGGGATATTCCCAACTTCAGTAATGACCCCACATCAGTGGTAAATGTTACCAGTTTGGTGACTCAGAGCTAAGACATGAACCACAGACTGACCCACTTTCCTCAAAATGCAATAACTTGGCATTCTAGGGGAGGGGTGGTCATGACATAGACACCATTGCTTCCTGTAACATTTTTTGTGTTACACTTATTTATTTGTGTGTGTGTGTGCGTGCGTGCATGTGTGCTTGTGTGTGTATGTGTGTATGTATGTGTATATGTGTGCAAGTGTGTTCGTGTGTGTATGTCTGTGTGCCTATGTGCGTGCATATGTGTGTGTATGTGTCCAGAGGAGTTGCTTCTCCTTCTATCATCTGGGTTCCAGGGATTGAGTTTAGGTTGCCGGGCTTGTCTGAAAGTAACCATAGCCTGCAGTGCAATTTTTCTGGCCCCTGTGCTGGGTTTCTGTGGGCAAATTCGGTTTTCCATCCTACCAGTGCCTTGGCAATGGGGATCCTAATATCATCCTTAAAAAAGAGAAAAGGGAAGAAATGAGTGGCACAGATGTGACATAAAAATGTGTGCGCATGCATGCCTGTAGGCGTGTGCACATGCAAGTGTGTGTCTGCATGTGTGTGCGCGCGCCCATGCATATGTGTGTACCTATGTGTGTGCATGCGTGTCTGTGTGTGTATGTCTGTGTGTGTGTGTGTGTGTGTGTGTGTGTATGTGTGTTGCTGGGGACAGCTTAGAAAAGCAGTGACCTCCCAATGAGACTGGTGGGCATCTCCTCCTAAGTGGGCATTGAGAAAATTAGAATTTACATCTCATAGCTCTTGTGGCTTCCAGGGCAGAGGTGAGTGACCGATAAGCTCTCCCTGGCTGACAGGAACTTCTGGAGTAGGATGTGTAGAGGGGACAGACACCTGCATAGATGGTTCTGTCAAGTGATGTGCAGTTGTAGTGGGAAGCAAGAAAATACTCACCAGCCCTTGGGATTTGTGCCAGTCATCAGAGGTACTTGTCAAGACAAGATAGTTCCTACCAATCCCAAAGGGGCTTTGCCTTTCAAAGGAAAGCACTTGCCAGACCCTGAGGAGGACTGGCCAATCAGAGACCAGATTGTGTTTCCAGGCCTGCCTTCAAAGCACTGTGCCTAAGCAACCTGGAGTCCACCCCTTGCACAGTTGAAGGTAGGTACCTCTGATGAACGCAGAGGGCACTTCCCCCTGTTGTTCTTTTTGGCTCCTGTTCATCCTCATTATAATCCTGCTGTCCAGGCATGACTCACAGTGCTTGTGCTCCTGAGTGCTCCCCAGGCATGACCTGCACGGTGCTTGTACTCCTGAGTGCTCCCCAGACATGACTTGCACGGTGCTTGTGCTCCTTGGACATCTTTGAGTAGGACTGAATCTTACAGATGTGTACATGGAGGCTCTGCCAGACCATGTCACAGGAAACAGCAGGTTGCTCTCTGCTTCTGTGGTCCTTACTACAGTCATATATTGGTATATGGCCTTCAACCCATGCTAAAAAGCCAATGAGGTGGCATTGGCCTGGTCCCCTTGTTTCCTTCAGACAGAAGTGGGTAATTCAGGAAAACAGCAATGTCCTTGTCACAGGCACTGGACAGCAATTCTTCTCCCTTTCTGATACAGGATGAGATACCCCTGACATATCCTCCTTTGGGAGGGTCGTGGTCCAGGTGTATGCCCAGATGCATGCCAAGCTCAGCTGATTTTCCTCCATTGTCAGAGCTTGTAGAGGGCAGTGGCAGACAGTGTGGATGGCCTGCAATTGCCATAGTGGGCCAGAAAGAGCCCCTTGAATTTAGTCTGACTCTGGGAGGCTAACTGACACAGGAAGGACCTTTGGGGGAGGTGTTTTTAGGCTCTTATAGGGCTTGAGTTTCAGCATGGGGGGGCCTGGCTGGGGAAGTAGTGTAAGAAGCTGTGTCAAGTCTGAGGATGCCCCAGCAGCCCCTTCCTTACATAGTTCCTTCAGCTGAAGGATCAGGACACTGCCTGCTTCCTGTCTGTGGGGTTCATTCAGTCTTCTCCAAAGGGAAGACTGTTATTCAGCAGACTCTTGTATACTTCCCAGCAGATCTTAGGGATCAGGGCTGGGCTGGAGTGTTTGAGTCTTTGAGGTTCTGGAGCATGACATGACTGAGAGTCTGTCAGCACTGAGTAGTGGGAGAAACCTGGTCCAACAAGGCCCCATATTCTGCAAAGCCCTAAGGTCTGCCCGATGCTAGCCTTGCCTCACCCTCCTGCCTCTCCATCCACACCCTAGAGTGAGCAGATCGTTGGCACCACCTACTCTCAGCAGTGATTCTCTGGGCATATGTTTCTAGAAGCCAGCCTCCTGGCTGAACTCCTTCGCCTCTCTGGACTCTCCCTGTTGTCGCCCACAGGCTCCCTTCCTCTAGGCTACGCTAGTGTGGTCTTGAGACTGCACTTTCTTATTGGTGACATATCTGCATGGGAAGGATGAAGAGATGGATCTTACAGCGGGTCAGTGCCCTGGAGATCCAGGCCAGAGGGGCAGAGGGCAGCTGTTTCCCACACCCTCAGACATCCCTATGTGCTGGGACTTAGCACAACAAAGTCATCTACTGTGCCTTGGTATCCCCATCTGCAAAGTGGACATAAAATGCTACCTCATCACTGAGGCAAGCTGAATGGAGATTGCAAAGCCTGCTGTAGCTCCTCTTGTATGATACATATGATATCAGCACATGCCTGTGTGGGGCATACAGGGAGCCTGCAGAGCTCATACATGGAGCTTATACAGCCTGGAGCTTATTAAGGAGCTGCAAGGAAGCCTGGGACCATCCCGCTTCCAGCCACCTGTGGCTAGGCATCAACCCCTTCTATCCCCTGAGTAGACAATACTGAAGCAGAGGGCCTGAGATGCTCTCCTGGAGCTTGTCCTTGTGGTGTGTCCCTGAGGCCTCCGACTGCTGCTGGCTGGTAAGCTGAGTGGCAGGCACAGGCTCCACTCAGCCAAGCCTGGGGCTGAGGACACAAGATGGGTGCCTAGTGTGTGACACAAGATGGGTACCCTGTGTGATGTGCCCTGTATCAGGAAAGCTGCATCCCAGATGTACCAACTGTAGCAGGGGCTCTTCTGCCCTCTAGTAATGCCCTGGTATGGAGGACTGTCCCCCAGAGAGCTGAATGCTAGCTAGCCTTTTGCAGAGGGCCTGGGACCCTGCCCAGACATGCCTGGTGTTCTCTGGGCTTGAGGAAAGTAAAGTAGGAGATCCACTTCCTTCAAACCCCCCCCCCCCAGGAGCTCATCATGGGACCTAGAATGAGACCAGCAGGTGGAGCCCAGGCACCCATGTAACTGTCAGTTCAGTGGCCCTGGGACCCTGCCTTGCTGATGTGGGTTCCTTCATGGAGCCAGTTCTATCCCTGGCAATCCTCCCAAATTCTGATGCTAGTGATAAGCTGAGGGTACAGTGGATAACTCTGGGCACAGCAGGCAGTCCCCGGGAAGTCCTGGCCCCACTGCCAACTCAGTTGTATTTCAGATAGCGTGAAAGAAAGTTTGCAGATACGAAGAGAACAGGACAGTGGAGGGTCCTGTGGATCAGGAGAGCGTGTTTGGGCTCCTGGCGGTGGGCCCTGGAGCGTGCCAGTTAATCTCTCTGATCTGATCAGAATTGTTTAACTGGAAACAGCTGACGGTAGGTGGGACCAGAGGTAGTGTGATTGCTGTGGGCATCGAGCCCATGATGGTGAGTTGCCTCCAGCCCATGTGGGTAGTAGATGGCAGCAGGATAGAGAGTGGGCTATGCTGTAACTGGTCCATAGTTTGTCTTTGTTACTGATTGGGATTGAGCACTTAATTTCTGTGAAGGGTAAGAGCTACCGTGTGTGGGTATAGTACATGCTGCCTCATCCACAGTCACTTCCTTAGGGCAAGGGGTCCCGGTGGTGATGAGGGTGAATCTCCGGGTCACCTTGGGGCCATCCCACCTTTCCCTGCATCTGACACCTGGTGAGAGGGCCGGCTGGCTACTTTGGAAGGAACAGACAGAGGCATTAAGGGAGTTCTTATTGAATCTGGGGTTTGGCCTCCAGCCTCAGGCCACTTGCAGATAATTACACTTAGTTGAGTTGGGGATTTCTGAAGTCACAGGTTGGGAGGAGAGGGAACCAGAGAGGGTCCATCTGCCATAATCCTGGTGCTGGGGAAAGGAGCCCGGCTGTCCTGATCCAACCAGCTGGGGGCGCTATTCCAGCTCTAAGGTCTTTCTTTGCCTCCATTGGCTGTAAGGTCACTGAGGGCTGGCTTATCCAAGGCTTTCTTGGATGACCACCAGGATTCCTAAACATTTTGCTTGGGTGGTGTGCAGACAGGAGAGCCCACTCCAACCCCTGGCAGGTGCTGTAAAATACCTCCAAGCCGTTGTGTTAAACTCTGGCATGAGACTGGTGAGATGTTCCCTGTTCATCAACAGAGGTAAAATGGGCTGCAAGTAGAGAGCTCTTTCCTGCTCTTTTAGACCCGCCCCATTTCTTCACTGTTGCTGGCTCTGTCCATGGGGAGGGACAGCCCTGGGTCTCTTAGCTTTGGGGCTGCCTGTCCTCATATGCCCCAAGACTCCCTGAGTCCAGCCTGTGGACATACTTAACTCCACCTCCTCTGCTTGGGGCTAGGGCTGGGCCGATTGCAAACAGCTGCTTGGCCCCTGAGGCGGATTTTCAGGCTCCAGGAGTGACTGCTGAACTAGGGCATGGCCAGTGTGGCAGAAAGGCCACAAGGGTTGTCATAGGGGAAAGCCAAGACCCTTCTTTCTGCTTGACTGGAGAACGGGGCTCGGACAGCTGATCTGTCCGTTGTGGACCTCTTCAGGTACCCTGCAGTCAGGTCAGGATAGCCGAGGAGTGTCAGCTTCTGGACTGGAGGGGAGGGGCTGAGGGCTCCAAGCAGGCTCTGGGGTCTTGCTATTCCCCAAAGCTTCCCCTGGCTCTGCAAACGCATATGTGGGTTAAGGTAGAATGAACCTTCCAAGCAGGAAGAGACAAGTTTGCCCAATGGTCACGGCAAGTGAAGAGTAGGACTCCCCAGGTTGCTGTCTCCTCCTGCTCCCTTCGTCCCCCTCCTTATACCCCTTCCTTTTTCTTCTTTCTCTCTTCATCCTCTCCTACTTCCCCTCCATTTCCCCCTCCACTCTTCCCTTCTCAGTCTCCCTTCCTGTTCCTCCCCACTCCTCCTCCCTCCTCCCCACTCCTCCTCCTTTCTCTTCCCTCCTCTCCACTCCTCCTCCCTCCTCCCCACTCCTCCTCCCTCCTCCCCACTCCTCCTCCCTTTTCCTCCCTCCTCCCCACTCCTCCTCCCTCCACCCCACTCCTCCTCCTTCCTCCTCCGTCCTCCCCACCCCTTTCCCCCTCAAGTGTTTTCCTAGCTAGTCTACCCTAATGGCATCTTCTAAACCTGGGCTCTAAACGTTTTCTGCATGAACCCCTTTTCCATGTGACCCTGGTCATACAGATATGTAAAATAGGCACACAAACCAAATATTTACTGATAAATGAGAGGAAGCTTATTTTAAAACATTTCTTTGCGATACATATGCCATCTTTTAAAGACGAAAGCAAGTTCACATGATAATGAGATCGGCACACTTGTTTATATAAAGATTAAATCTTGGCTGATATGGTGGCCTCAGTGTTTTTTTCAGAGAAGCTCAGTATCTTGATTTTATGGCTGTCAATGCTGAGAGTGCAGCCTCATACAAATGCGTAGTGCGAGTTGACAGAGGTGGGTTTGGGGCCATTTGAACAATTGTTGGAAATTATCCAAAGCCAAAGTTCACTCAGTGATTTTTTTTTTTTTCGTGAACAAAAATAATTTTGTTTTCATGCTCAGATCAGCAGCTCAAATGACAACTTTTGAAAAATCAAACATTGTAGCGTAATATAATTCAAAGATATGCTAATGTGATACGTGCTCCTGAGGGGTGGTGGTGGGGGATATGAAGAGCTTGTGTCATTTGTTTGAGATGAAATCATTATGCTTCTTTAAGGGGAGGACACATTACACACACACAAAGCGTTGGTGTCCTAAGGTGCAATAGTCTGGACTCTCAGCTGAGGCATATGTAGTGAGCATCTGGGTCCTCATCCAAAGTCGTAGTGAGGTCACACAATCCCCTGTAGGTGGCCACTTGTCAGAAAAACCTCGGATTTATAGTGCATTTGATTTGAACTTAATTTGGGGGGATTGCTCATTAGACATCTGTTACTGTTGCCAACATGTTTCATGACACCCCTCCATATTGTCATGTGACCCATGAGGCATCACAACCTACAGTTTAAAGAGCTTGGCAATAAGATATGAGGCATCACCACCCCCACCACCTCCCCATTTCACAGGTGAGAAGACCAAGGCCCACAGAAGCCCTGCGACTGGCAAGGGACAGAGCTTGAGCCCTTAAGACAACATCTGTGCTCTGGGAATGACTGTCAGCCTGAGGGGTGGGATTCAGGCTGGGCGTCAGGACCAATAAGGAAGGCGGAGGCTGACGGCAGATGACATTTTAGTCTCCACTGAAGGCATTTCCTCTTTTTCTTTGGGGGTGTCTCCATCCCTGTGGCAGGGACCAGCAGGAGGGTTTGGGGACAGTGGCAGAATGAGTGGTCTTTGTGTGTGTATGTGTGTGTGTGTGTGGTCATTGGGGCTAGGGTTCAGGTTCCTGTCCCTGGGCTTCCTAAAGCCCACAGCCCTGAGTTCCTGTGTTCTGCCCCATTTGATCTGTCTTTGGAGAGCTCTTTGGGTTTGCTTTCCACAGCATCTAGCTGTGAGGAGCCTGTTTGTTTAGGAGTCTGAGTCACTTTTTTCCATTTTAGTGGGAAGAAGGTCAGATAGTGGGGATTATGACCAGGTAGGGGCTGTCTGTTCTATCTCAGTTGACAGCTGATGAAATGAGTGTGGGAGATGATCTGGGAAAGCCAAACACTGATGGCAAGAGTGGGTGCGTTGCTGGACCTGACCTCCCCTTGCAGCCCCCCACCCCCCGTAAGCCGGTGGAGGGAGGTAGAGTCCTCAGAGGGTCCAAGAATTAAGCTGCCACGGATTAGCAATAAACTCAATGTGGCCAGAGAAGTTAAGCATGGTGTAGCCTACCATTAAATCACGAGCTTTTTGGAGAAGAAAATTAAAAACTCTGAGAACAATGTCTGGTGACCTGACTGTCTTAGGGTGCCCCACGGGGCTCTGGTCCTATAATTGGTGCTTGTTGCCTAGGTCATCCACCTGACCCCGTGGTGCACCCTGGACACTACAAGGGAGGGTGAGGGAAAGATCAGTTTGTACTTGTGATCTTAGATAGTTTGATCACCCAGTAGACCAGTGTTCCTAGCACACAGTAGCAGAGGATGGCTCTGGCTTTGTGGAGGGGCAGTGAAACTTGGAACTCAGGTCTCTGGCTGTAGGGGGAAGAGAAGGCGTCACCTAGAGGCAGAGGGCCGCATTGCACCTCGGGGCTTCTTGCCATTTAAAATTGGGCGTGGCTTGGGTAGCCAGTGTGACTTCAGGCATATATCACAGCTGTGCCTTAGTTTCTTCATGTGCAGGGTGGAGTCCTCATCCAGGATGATGTCCCCATCCTTCATAGACTTGTGGTCGAGATCTAAGGAGGTAGAGTTGAGTCCACAAAGAACCAGACAGGTCTGGAGTTTGCTGTATCTCATAGTGGACCAGCATGGGGCATGCCTAGTGAATCCTTTCTGGGATTAGCTGAAAGTAATTTGAAAACTTTAGGGTGTCTGTTGAACAAGAGCAGAGCCATTCTGGAGAAGAACTTGGTGCTGAGAAGCCAGCGAAGCCCTGGCCCACGCTGCGCATGCCATTCTGGTGCAGGACACAAGAGTCCTGGAAAGATGATCTGAGCACTGTAGAGCTGGGCTATTAGGCTAGATGCCCTGATATCTGCAGGGATAAGATGCTCTGTGTTTTCCCAGCACATCTAGAGACTGTGGGTTGGCCAAGGAACCTGCCCACCAATGTGTGTTGGATCAGATTATTTGCTTTGAGGTCCTACTGTACTGTCCCCTCTTCAGACACAGATCCAGACCCAGAGTTGTGCATCACAATTCCCATGGTGATTTGAACCACCCTGGGTCTTTCAGTGATGTCTAGGAAGATAGCAGTCTTGAAGCTGGTCATGGTGATGGGCATATGCATTCTAGCATAGCCTGTCTGATGTCTCCAGAGAGCCCCGTGACCCCGCACACAGCTAAGCATGTCTTGTATCCTCTTGGGGATAAGGTATTTTTTTTTACCTGCTTTTTTATAATCCTAGGCCAGCCTCAGACTTACTATGTAGCCAAAGATGACCTTGAGCTTCTGACCCTTTTGCTTCCAAACTGTGTGCTGCCGCAGTTTTATGCAATACCAGGGATTGAACTCAGGGCTTTGAACATGTTAGGCAAGCACTCGCCAGCTGAGCTGCATTCCAGGCTTTGGCTTCATTTCTGCATATCCTTCACCCTGTGCGGTTGCTACCTTGCCCCTGGAAGGACTTAGGTGACTGTGCCCACAAGGAGCCAGCCTGAGGTTGACACCCTCCTGGGATCTCTGGCCTTCTCTGCAGCTCTCTGCTGACCAGTTAACCTGGCCATCTCTCAGTGTTCATTTCTCAGATGCTGCTTTTAGCC
The DNA here is from genome assembly GCA_019843965.1 of Rhynchomys soricoides. NCBI lineage: Eukaryota > Metazoa > Chordata > Mammalia > Rodentia > Muridae > Rhynchomys > Rhynchomys soricoides. The sequence goes on from JADRCH010000078.1 coordinate 1,219,627, forward strand.
CCAGCTCATCTGATTCCAGGATCAACCATTTCACTGTGTAAAAGCTTCCAGCCTTGTTCAGCAATGATTTAAATACACCCGTCTGCTACCCACTCTCTCTGGCTGCTTCCTTCTGCTTGAGCCCTTCCCTTGAACAGCTCTTGTCATCTACAACTTTGAGGGTGGGAAGTGAGATTGTAAAAGACTCCAGACTCTAGACACTGGCATCATCTCAGCCTCTCTCCCTGAGCTAAGACTAAGACACCAGGCCCCTGTTGTGTGCTCTTTCTGCCTCAGTGCTTAGGCCTGGTCGATATCTTGGCCAGCAGATAAATTCCTTGGCAGAGAGGCAGTCTGACCTCTTTCCAGTCCCTTATAAAACTGTTTCCTGGTCTGGCTTCTCGAGTGATGCTGCAGCCAGGGCATAGCCACAGCCACTTAGTCTTGGCATCCCACTGTTCCTCCTATGCAGCTCTACCCTGGCCTGCATCAAATTGAGTGAGTGCTGGGATGCTCTCACAACTTGCCTGGTTCTTGCCTGTCCAGCTGTCACCTTTCTTTCTGTTTGGACATTTGTACTGGCCCAGGGACACCTTCCGTCTGTAGGTGCCAGAGGAGCTGGCTTCTGTTTGCCCTGTCACTTTCCCTGACTCTTAGCTGGGCACACAGAGTTCTCTGCCCAGTGACTCTCAAGTTTGAACCCCATTTGTGGGCCCCCTCCTATATCCCTCAGTGGTTGCTCATGGGTGAGCCCCTCCTAGATCCCTGGGGGAACTTCATTGATGAGACTCCTCTATTGGGGGGGGGTGTTATGGTGGGCCCCTCCCACATCCCTGGGTAGGGGTCGCATGCAAACATGAGTGTTGATGGCAGAGTAGCTTTGCTGGCAGGGATTCTTCCTGGGCCTCTACACTCTCATTCTCCCAGCTCTGTAGCTTTACCTCACCTCTGCTCTCATCCCTGGCCTCAGTTCTGACAGCTCTTCAAGGGATGGGTTCACACAATTGCCCACTTGGGTGGGAGCCTGCTGAAGAGCTCCCAAAGGTTAACTGTGTCTCTGTTGGGCTACAAGTTCAAACCTCAAGTCCAGCACTATTAGCCACAGGAGAACCTTGTCTGCTTCTTTCCTGAGGCTGCCGTATACCTACTAAATGCCCTGCCTGTTCTGCTAAGCCCCAAAATTCAACTCCTCTGTGGGCTCTAGCAATGTCCAAGGGACTGTGTGTAGCTTTGCCAAGGAATGGTTAAGGAAAACCTCTTTCCTAAAGTGTAACACAGTGAGCTCTATGCGCTTGTAATTGGCACACAGTTGGCACAGCCCCAAGGAGGAGAGTGATGGTCTGGCTGGGCCATGGGATCTTTGAAGTCTGAGTAGCGTCCTGGAGCTGATCATGGTAGCGCTGTGGATTTAGCCATATGAGGTCTAAACTACCTATGCAGCTCTGGGTCTCATGCCAGCCCAGGTGGGAGGAAGAGGCGACCCCATTCGGGCTGGGTCTCCAGGTGTCCCAGATCAGTCAGGTGAGGATAACACCAGGGGAGTTAGGGTTCCCACTGGGGTGGCCTCCACGTCTGTTTCTCTACTCCTCCAATAATAATAATAATAATAATAATAATAATAATAATAATAATAATAATACATACTAGTGGTGAAAGATTCACTTCATTGCAATGACTTAAGTGGCTAAAACCACCTAAAATTCTCAAAGTCAGGGCTCATGGGTCTGAATGGAGAGAAAAAACAAAGGAGGGGATTTGCTGCAGTGGCTACCTGGGGTGTACCTGGACACCTCTCCAGTTCCTGCAGACACTCTACCAAGAATAACCCTGAGGCCTGCAGGCAGCAGGGAGGACTCACTGTCCTTGTGTTGTGTATGCCGTAGATTTCACCCCATCTATCCTGACCTCTGTGAGTACTTGATTTGCTACAGTGTCTCTCTTATTGGTGGATATTTGGGTGGTCCCCATGTTTCTTATTCCAAGCCACCTATTACAGAGAAAGCATGCTGCAGTGGTGGATGCCAAGAAGGCTCTGGCCTCCTTCTTGGACTGCATTTGGGGAGAAGAACATGCTGGGGGGCAGGTGAGCAGTATACCCCCATTCCATGTGAGCCAATAGCTGTCCTGTCCTTAAAATGCAGGACACTAGCGGAGTTTATGGCCCAATAAAGGCTGCAGTTTCACAAGGGCCTTGGAAAAGGGATTAATCACTGAACTAGACTGGGATAATAGAGAAGCCATCTGGGGCAAAGATGCCTCTGTCTACCCTTCTCTTCCACTAGATTAATTCCAGATGGATCAGTGATGTGAACTTTAAAAATGGAACCACAGAACCACTAGAAGAAAGCAAGCGAGGTAGATGTTTATGATTACAAGGCCATGGTGGGGGTGGGGTGGGAAAATGACATTGTGGGTGTGACATAAACCTCAGAAATTGTAAAAGAGAATTATTATTTGAGTGTTTCTGCCTGGCTGAAGGTAAAAGCAATCAACAATTGCAGGAAAAGAATGTAAACCCACGTGTCAGGAAAGGGTTCAATATGGTATCATATGCAAAGAGTTCCCACAAATCAATAAAAAAGTCAAAGGTATAATTCGTTCTCCGAAAGGAAAACATCTGGGATTTTTATTCATTTAAAAATTGTATAACTTCAACAAGGATAACACAAAGGTGAAGCCTCAGGACTAAGGATACATCTTGCACTGTTAGCTGGGGAAGTGAACACCTTGTTTCTTGCCCTTTTACAAGAAGAGCAGGGGCTCAAAACACCTGCATGCTCACCAAGAGGAGTCATTTGTCCAGATAGGCTCTCCTTAAGTAGTCCAGGCTAGCCTCAGTGCATGCTGGGATCACAGGTATCCGCCACCATGCCTAGCCATGGGGGAAGCATTTACATACATTATGGTGTGTCCACAGGATAGCACAGAGCTCAGAAAGCAATGAGGTTTAAGAGGTTTTCCGATTCACTGAGCAGCACCTGTCTTCAAGAAACTTGAGATGAAGCCTGGCAAAGAAGAGGCCTCCATCCAGTGTGAGCCCTCCCCTTCCAGGAAGAAAACACCAAGATCCGTGGTTACGCATGTGTCAATCAGGGGAAAGAGTGCTCAGATATCTGGACTCGGGTGTTCCTCCAGAGTGGGTAGCAGGTCCCTAGGCCACAGTTCTTCCCTACTTCTTTTGAGAGATGAATGCAGGACCCCAGAGGTGAGCTGTTGGGAAGCAGGCAGATGTAGAGCTACAGAAAGCAGAGGCAGTGAAGTGTGAACCGGCTGCTTTGGGCTGCATGCCTTTTGGCAGAAATAACAGTAAAAACAATTTGTGGCCTTAAAAGTTTATAAAGCAAGGGCTAGGGAGATGGCTCAGTGGGGAAGGGCATAAGCTGTTCTTTCAGAGGACCTGAGTTTGGTTTCCAGGACCAATGTTATGAGGCTAACAGCCACATGTAACTCCAGTTCCAGGAGAATCCAGTGCACACATACATCCATACAAATGATGCAAAATAGGCTTTTAACAGTTCATGAAGCTGCCAGCCAGTGATGAGGCTTTTAATCCCAGTACTTGGAAGGCAGAGGCAGGCAGATCTTCAAGTTCAAGGAGATCTGGTGTACAGAATGATTTCCTGGACAGCTAGAGCTTCACAGAGAAACCCTGTTTCGAAAAACAAAAACAAAACGAAACTAACCAATCAACCAAAGAAGTTCATAAAGCAAACCCAAGATAAGTCTGCAAGTGGCTCATCAATGAACCTTCTCCTATGTGAGGTTGTGGAAGTGGTACCTGCAGCTGAGGACTGCCAGGTCTTCATCCACTCATTTTACAGCAGGAGAAACTGAGGCTGCCACAGGTTTCCTCAAGCCTCACTTGGAAATCGGGTTCTCTGTGCTCAACAAAGTCTCCCCCAGGACTGTTCTGCTCAGACACTGTAGCCTCTTTTCTGCAGAATGGCTTTTGGTTTTTGGTGAATCTATTCAGGAGTAAGAGTCCTTCTGTGTGTCATTGAGAACTCATTGTAAGTTCAGTCACTGTACCCCACCTCCACTCACCAGCTAGGCATTCCAAGCCTCCCTGGGGATGCTTGAAACCTCGGTTATAGAGAAGCCGGGGTGTGCTGTCTTTGGTCCTGTGTATACATACCTGTGGCAAGCTTTCATTCACAGACTGGGCACAGTTCCAGATGAGCAACCGTTCATCTGCATTTGTAACCTTGTAACAGCATGTTAGAGCAAACGTTATTTTAAATGTCTGGATTATTTTTTTTCTGGACCTTCCCATGTCATGTGTGGGGACCGAGAATCTCACTGTCGTTGAGTTAACTTCGCTCTGGTATTGGATCTGGCCTGCTTCCAGCCGTGGGCTGTTGTAAATAAAGCTTGGGAACATCTTTCCAGTCTTCTGGAAGCCGCTGATTGTTTCCTTCGGGTGAATTCTGAGACACTTACTCACATGCCAAGCATAGGAATATAATATAGGAACATAGGAAGAGCCCTGTAGTCTTCAAATTCCATTCCTGCCTCAGTGGCAATTACCACCTTGTTGCCACATCCTGGGTGGCATACTACTCAGGAGTCAGGGTAAATAAAGCTCACCTGTAAAATGGGTGTGTGTGTTCAATCCACCACAAAGAATAATCTCCTGGTTCTGGTTCTGGAGAGGCAGCCAGGGACTTTCGCTTAAAGTTTGAGACCCAGCCGGCACCTGTGACACATGCTAGGTCCCTTAAGCATTTAGGTGAATGTGAGTTTCCCAGTCTAGAGAATGCAAGAAGCACTTCCAAGTCATGGGGTCAACATGAGTAGCTGAGCTGTTAGGAATAAGAACAGCACACCTATGCTCTAAGCTTCATAGCTGGCCTTTCATTAGTCGTAATGGAACCTTCTAGAACTCAGTAGACACCTAACAGATACTAACCACCATCCCATTCTCTTCTTCCCTTTCTGGACATCTGTATTTGCCAAGTCCTAGCTGGGGCCCACTGAGCAAGCATACTGCATTCTCCCAGTGTCAGGGTCCTCTCCCTGTCAGGTGTCCCACTGGTTGCCTGTGTTTGGGAAACGCATCACAGCTTGAAGCATCTGTAAGGTAGTGGAATGGTCTGGGTGCTGCTGAGCAGCAGAGAGAGGGACCAGCCTGACCTGGAAGAAGATGGATGTCATGAAAAGCTTCTCCGCATCCTTCTTAAGGAAGGCATTGTCCAGAATGCTAATGATGTGCAGCCCAGGAGGGCTAGCTGCAGCTCCTGAGCCTGCAGAGTGATGTAGAGAGTCCTTTCCTATCTATTCTTGGGAATAAGACCTTGAGAGCCAGTGTGGTTTACTTATGGGTTCAGCCATGGCTTGGGCTTATCAAAGGAAGGAGTCCATTTCCTCCTACTCCTCAGCCTTGGGGTCATTTCTGTCCTCTACAGAACTGACCTTGAGCTTTGAAAATGGAAAACTGCTTTCCGGTCCTGGGGTGTGGTGTGAGATGTTTGTCCAAGGGTCACCGTGACCAATGCATGGTTTTGCATCATGGAATTGGAATAGATCATTTCGGAGTCATGCAGATAATCAAATAGAGGGACAGAAAGGACTAGTAGAAAGGTATCCATATACTTACTGTTGTAAACAGCAAGCAAACAGCTGGAAACAAGCCAGGCAGCCTGTACACAGAACCAGGAAAATGCCTCCCGATAGGGTGCGATCTATGATCTGACAGCAGCACCATTCAGACCTGGAGAACCGTGTGAGTGGAGGATGTGATCATGGTGCTGGCTGGCATCTGTAACCTGAAAGTGTAGCCATTCACTTTCCTTCTCATCTTGCTATCTTTTAGGCAGTTAATAGGAGTTAAACCATCTTCAGGGGCCAATTCCCTTCTGTTTCTAAAGCTGTTTCTTCTAACGAGAATTTAAACGCAGTGCCAGCTTGCTGCCGTGCTGGGAAGGGTAGCGGCCAACAGGCACATTTGCCTTTTGTCCACATTTCAGTCTGAAAGGGCAAGGGTGAGGCAGAACCAGGACTCGCCAAGTGGCCTGGGTGGACTTACGATGTAGGGTGGCCGCCTTCAAATGCCAGTCTCCTGTGATTACACAGCCCTGAGAATTGAAAACATGGCTTTGTTTTCGAAAGGCCAGTTGAAAATTACCCACTATCGAGTCAGAGACCATGGGCACTGGGATCATCTCGCTGTTGGGGGTAGACACGAAGAGAAAATGGGTATTTATCTATAGAGTGCTGCTTCTTGCTGGCACTCGTCTGTTTAATATGCTATAAAAGCAACGTGTTCATATGGAAACATTAAAAGCTGTAGAGAAGAAGCAAAAGCATCATAATCCCTTACTTGTTTAAGTTATGGTGATGGGCAGTTGGCAGTGATGAAGACTGGTGCTGGTGCTGATAGTGAAGATGGTGATGATGGTGATGATGATGATGATGGTGATGGTGACAATGTTGGTTTCTATTAATTGTAGTCAAGCACACTACTAGATGAATACCTTGATACATTTGCTTTTTCCTTTTTATCTGAGCCTTTATATACAAGCTTGGGATTACATGTACTTTGTACAAGTGTTTTAAAACTCAAACTCTGATGAGCAAATCTCAGTAAGCAAGGGATAAAGAGGACTTCTTCATTCTGATAAAAGTCCTGTATATAAAATCTGTGCTGAGCACAGTTCAAGAGGCCACATGCTTCCCATTTAACCTCAAGTGGAAATCCTCGCCAATGCAATAAGGCAGGAAAAAGAAACAAAGAGCTTATAAATTGTAAAGAAAGAAGAAGACTGTCTTTATTTGTAGATGATGGTTATCTATGGAAAAACCCAAAAGGAATCTACAAAGTAGCTTCAAAAGCTAATACTATCCTTTGGGACGGTAATAGAGTATGAAGCCAATACACAAAGGTCAGTTGTACTTCTAGGCAGAAGTAATAAACAACCAGAAGCGGGGAACTTGAAAGCATTACAGTAGCATCCATGTGGAATTCTTGAACTTAGTAGACTAAAGCAAAGCATGTGGGGTCTGTATAGCAAGTATTACAGAATATCACTTAGCAGAATAAAATTGTAAGCACACTGAGCTATACCAAGCTCACAGGATCATTAGGGCTGGCCCATAGACTGAAGGGGATGCTGGTTACTATCTTAGGCAATAAAGAATGAGGGTGATTCTGAACTTCTTGTGTGTGTGTGTGTGTGTGTGTGTGTGTGTGTGTGTATGTGTGTATGTGTGTGTGTGTGTGTGTGTGTGAGAGAGAGAGAGAGAGAGAGAGAGAGAGAGAGAGAGAGAGAGAAAGAGTATGTGTATGTGCGAATGTGCATGCTTGCATGTGGAGGCCACAGGCTGATGTTGGTGTCTTCTTCAACTTCTCTGTTTTTATTTTGGGGACAGACTCTCTCCTTGAACATGGAGCTCATCAACTCAGGAGGCCACTGAGCTTCAGGAACCTCTGTCTGTCTCCTCCCTAGCTGAGCCCCCCACCACACACACCAACACTGCAGTTACAGGCACACATCACTGGCAGTGCCAGGCTTTTATGTGGGTTTGGGGAATCTGAGCTCAAATCGTCACACTTGTGAGAGAGGGACTTTACTAACATCTCCCCAGATTCTGAGTTAGAGGACTCATGTTGTGGTTCTCAGCCTTCCTAAAGCTGTGGCTCTTAATACAGTGTCCCATGTTGTGGTGACTCCCAATTATAGAATCACTTTTGTTGCTACCTCATAACTGTTATTTTGCTACTGTTATGAATTGTTATGTATGATATGCAGGATATCTGATATGCAACCCCCAAAGGGGTCGCAAGTTGAGAATGGCTGGCTTATGGTTTGCCATTGGTAGTGATCAAGGTCATGCAATGTTGACATAAATGCACAGACTCATGGATAGGACAAAGTAGATGAGTAGTACACACAAACACACATACACATGCACATACATGCGTGCACACACATGTACATACACATACAGACAAGTACACACACACACACACACATATGGGCATGATTATTTGATATTTGTTTGCTTCTTGGTCTCACTGTGTAGCCTTGTCTGGCCTCAAACTCAGAGATCTACCTGCCTCTGCCTCCAGATTGCCGGAATGAAAGGCTTACACCGTCATGCCTGGAAAGATCATTTGATTTTGATCAAGGCGCTAGTGATGGAAGATAGTCCTTATCAACCACTGTGTCCAAAAAACCTGGATATACAATTACAAAGGCATAAACCTTGACTCTTACTTTGATACACAACAGTTAAGTCTCAGACCCATAAAGGATAGTATCAGTTTTGAACTTGAGTTAGGAGAGAGTTCTAACCTGGGAAAGCCACAGAAGCCACGGCCCACAGCAGGCAGAAGGCTGGTGTGTCTTCATTGAAGCGCTCCCTTCCGTACTTTTCAGAAAATGGAGATATGGTTGCAGTAAGATATTTGCAAAACATATATTGATACAGAATTTGCAGCTGGAATCTAGAAAGCACAGTCACAGCACAACCCAGAAAGAATGTGAGCCAGTTTACAACCAGATGTCTCACGAAGATGTGAGGAAGTCCAGTACACGTATGAAAACATGCTTACTTTCCAGTTACTAGGAAGTTACAAGTTGATCCCATGAGATGTCACCCCATACTGCATGTGTGAGGACAAAGTGGTGTGTGTGTGTGTGTGTGTGTGTTGAGAGAGAGAGAGAGAGAGCGCATGTGTGTGCACGCATGAGTGCATGTGTGTATGTGTGTGCATGTATGTGCATGTGTGTGTATGTATATGTGCATGTGCAGATGCAGGTTAAGATGTGTGGTGACCCTGTTTGTTCTCCTCTACTCCAGGGTCAAATGCCTGCCCCAGTGCAGAGGACAGAACCTGCATAGGAGGTGTTGAGTCCCTGCTAGTTGACTGACACCCTGTCCCCCAATGAACCAAGATTCCCACGTCCAATGGACACAAAAGGGCCTTGATTTAATTGGAACATACGTATTCATCAGAAACATTGGACTTTAGTTGTTTGCGTGTCTACCCTCCTTTTTAATCACAAGACATCTGGGGATTTCTATCACAAATATACCTCCTTGTATAAGGGATAAGCTTTTCCCTGTGATGCTTATCTTTGCTGGCAGTGGCAAACCCTGTGTTCTGGTCTCTTATTCTGCATGTGGACCCACTTTTGGGCATGGCTTGCCAGGATGACTTGATCTCTCTGTATAGCTCAGTGGTGCAATGGGGTTCATGGCTCAGCTTCTAAGCTGGCTTCCCAGATGGGTAGTGAGGCCTGGCTCACGGTTAGGGGCCTCGATGACTCCTCCACTGGGACCTTCTCACCAGGTTACTCTGGGTTTCTCCAGCCTGACATCTGCAGAGGTGGGTCCCATGGCCTTTAAATCCAAGGTAGCAGAGCTAGCAGTGTGTCCCTTGGTCACATGCATTACTCACCTTCCAGAGAGCCCACCTCTGTTAGAGGGATGGTACCACTTGACAGACTCTTGAATCAGATTGCTATGCCTGGTTTAAAATGCCAACACTTAAATCTTTTTGAGCTATTTTTAAAAATTAGATTGTGCAAGGTTTACACTGATGCACACACAGCTCTTGAAGTAGATGCTGGTGAATGGCAAGCACACATCCGTCCAATCTTGGATCCATCCCAGGCTTATTGACCTCTGGGGTCATTTGTTCTGAATTGGGGAGTGGGTTCAGAGTTTATTGATTTCTGTTACCTAGTTTAACACAGAGCACTGCATGCTTTCGGTGTCTCTGAACATGGTTGTGATCACTTAGTATCTTGGCCACCTTGCCGTGTCAGGCTGTGTGGGCTAACCTATCCCACTCCATCTTTGCAGTGAACTAGACAGGGACAGCTCTTTTGGATCCAACCAGCTCCCTCCTGATGAGCATGGACCTTGCTTTTATCTTACAAGCAATCTTGCATACCCAGGCACAATACAAACCTTTCTATACAATCTACCCCAAAGAGGAGATGCCAGGCTAGTGTGGCCTGGCCTCGGTATCCTCACCAATGTCCTGAAGGCTCTTCCCACTCAAGGCTTCTTCCACTAGTGATTGTCTTTAGCACCCAGCACATAAACCTCTTTTATTTGTTGGCTCGTTCATTTGTTTATTGGTTAGTTGGTTCAATGGCTAGTTGGTTTGTTCATTGACTGATTGGTTGGTTCCTTGGTTCATTGATTAGATGACTGGTGAGTTTATTTATCAGTTAGTTGGGGTGAGGGCACGTTGGTTGGTTATCTTTATTCCTTGATTTGTTATTTGATTAATTTATTCATTGGTTAGTTAGTGGGTGGCTCATTTGTTTATTGGCTGGTTAGTGGGTGATGTTTTGGTTAGTCTCTGGATCCATGCACCTTATCAGCACTAAGGATGATGCCCTCACTGCTGTGAGACTTGAAAACTCTGCCAGAACATCCAGGAAGGCTTTGTGTCTCTGGTGGTGACAGGCCATCCATCTGGAAATGCTTGGGACAAGACAGCTTTGACCTTTGGTGACTCCAAAATAAATCAGAGGTGGCATGGACCTTCAGCATGCTACGACATAGCAGGTACCCATGGAACATTGCTGAGGAAATGCAGCCTGGAGCTGCCCTGCAGGTTTCAATGACCCTATGGTCAGTGGGACCCAGAAGGGTCTTATTTGCAGCTGACACAGTTATGTAATTATCTCTTAACACAGCTTTAAGGCCATATAGATGCTGAACCTGGACCAGCCACTCCCCGAGTCCTTCCAGTCATTGGTGTGGCTCTATAAACCACACCCGCTCAAGCACAACCAACCCCATGGGCATAATCTGTCTTCTACCATCACCCCCCACTTCCTCCAGAACAAGACGAACCACTTGGTTCTTTCTCAGCTCACAAGTCAATTCCTACAATGAGCAGATTCTGCTGGCAGTGCCCATATTCAAGAAGCCTGGCATTCAGCCTGTCCTTCTGTGACACATCTTGTTTGGCGGTTGGCTGTAGGTATGACACAGGTTCGATTCTGTTGTGGTCATAATTCTTTGAGAAAGGACAGGGCGAGAGAAACATGTCTATTAATAACCATTCATGAAGACCAGCAATGATTGTCCAAAAGGAGAAAAATATGCTGAGCAGATTTGGGAGAAGCTAGGCACATCCTCTCTTCCTGCTGCTGCCTGGCATGAGGCACTCCTGTGCCTAGCACAACACCCATGTGTCCCCAGAGTCTGCATGGTGGCATCTGCTGATTCCCACATACCACCACATCTCCCTCTCTACTCCTCAAGGCTTGGCTCAGGCTTCCTTGCAGGAGTCCTTTGCACATGTTGTCTCTGCCCCTCCATTCCCAATACCACCCACAGTGTTCTTACTGTTGGCTTGGGACTTTTTTGAGTAACAGTGTGTATTATGGGTGATCTTTGTACTCGGGGTTTCACCTCCTGTACTTAGGGATTTATTGTTAGGGAGAATTGCAGGTGCATGTGTCTGAGCCTTTCTGAAGGTGTCTCAGCCCATGTCTGGGTTCAGTGTACAAAGTAATGCAAAGGTGCCAGGCGTCTAGATCTCAGGCCAGCTTTCTGGAGAGATGAGAGATGGACAGTCACAGACTACAGGAGGGAAGCTTTGGGGCACTGGCACCCTCTATAATAATTTGTTCCCAAGCAAAGGGGCAGACTCCCCCTTTTCCTTATCCAGATTTTCCATGAAACTGCCTCTCTGGGGTACAGTGGTCAGTAGCTTCCTGGAACCCATAGCTTTCTGCCAGGAACGAAGAAGGGCCTTTGAGATGAAAGAAAAAAAGCCAAGTGTTCAGACATGCTTGCCTAGTCCAGCCATGGAGTTAGGCAGGGAACTGAGGAACATATTGATGGTCTTTACTGGGGGTAGATCTGGGTAATGATGACTTATGTGGCCCTTCCTGAGCTACTTCATTTCCTGGGGAAGTAATTTAATTTTAGTCTTTC
>JADRCH010000078.1:1236993-1294261 GCA_019843965.1 Rhynchomys soricoides
CTGACTATGCCTTTCTTTTTTGTTCCATCTCTGATACACACGCACACGCACACGCACACACACACACCCCTGTTGCTGGGACTGTCACCCTTAGTTTATAGTGCATGTCTCCTCCTCTGAGGGGTTAGTGGGAAGTGTTCTGTAGGTGGTGCCATGGTAGAGAAGGCTGGACGGGGCTAGCAAAGCAAGCCCTTCCCCGTGCAGGCTCCTACAAGGCCGACTTTACACTCGTAACTGCTCATCACAGGCCAGGTCCCACAGCTGGGGGACATGGCTCTAGCCCTTATGGAGGGGACAAAACAGGTTCCCAGGAGTCTGGCCTCACCCAGCCCCACACTGCTGAATCTTCTGTGCCTTGGTGTCTGTCACCAGTGTGCAAATGGCCCTGTGGCATTCTGGGGCTAAATGGGAAAGGTTGTCATGTTGTGTGCTGTGCAAACTAAGCATGCCCTCGGTGGCCCATGGGTGGGGTGAGTCCCCACAAGGTTGTGGCTGTGATGTGGAGATAGGCCAGCCAGCTTAGGCTTCCTGGGCAAGGAACGGGCTGTTGTGACAGGGTGAGGACCATGTGTCTGGAGAAAACAGAAACTATAAATGACAGTTTGTAGGGGGTGAAGGGACCCATGTTTATGGTAGAGAACTTGGCAAGGGATCTGAGGTCAGGGCACCAACAGCCAGAGAGAGTCTGGGGAGAGCAGAGAGGGAAGAGGGCCTGGCTCGCTCCAAAGGCCAGCACTGCAGGCCTGAAGCCCTGGCCACGCCCTCCCTCGTCCCCAGCTTTAGTCACTGGAGAAGAATTTCATCAGGACCTCCAAGGCACCCTGGTTGTTTTTCAACCCCCTGGTTGACCTTGCATGAGGCCACTACCCTCAGTGAGGTCTGGTAGGAGGGACCTGGGCAGACCCTCTGGTGTTGCCAGGTCCTCTGGTGTGGCTTTCAGGCCTTTACTAAAACTGGCTCTTTGTCCTAGGAAGCCATAGGGGAAGAGAGGCAGGCAAGAGAGTGGGAGATTGACTACCCCAGCCTATGAAGGCTGCTGTCCTGTGTATGTGGGTCGGTCAGGAGCGAGAAACTGGGGATGCTTCGTAGTGTTGGTTTTGCTGGCTGTAGCTTTCTGAGCTTCATTCGCTTGTTTAGGACAGATGCTGTGAGTCCAGCCATTGTTACTGACCCTTTGGCTCTTCTGTCTGTGAACTTACAGAACTGAACCTGGGCGGGTATCTAGAACACCCACACGGTCTTCTCTTGAAGATGAAGATGTTAACCTCAGAGCTTGCAACATAAAATAAAACACTGTCTGTTTCTCTGTTCGTCTGTCTGTCCTTTTGTACTCAACTCTGTCTTTTTTAGTCTTTCTTCTTTGTGTCCCTCAGTCGCCGTATATTCCTCATTTTCTCCGAGGCTTGGCAATCAGAAAAACATGGTAACTGTGGGCCACAGTTTCTCCCAGAAGGCACAATGTGGGGAAGGCCTGAGGCAGGCTTTGGATCATGGGGGCAGCATGGGAAGAGGCCTGCTGTCTGTAAGGTGGTAAAATACTGGCCAGATCTTGAGCTCAGATGACTAAGTCACAACACCCCCTCACCCCTTGTGAGATACCAGTCACCGGTGAGTGACCAGTGGGGCTGAGACTGTGTTGGGGATTCTGGGACAGTGACTTCTCTGTGAACATACAGAGGCCACATGAACCCCTGTGGAACATTTTGAGGAGAGAGCTATGCCAGACGTATGTCAGGAGGGGACAGGTAGATGGGCTAGAGACCTCCTGATCCCACCAAGTGCTTAGAATGTGCAGCTTACTGAAGGTGTGTGTGCACCTAATTGGAGCAAAGGGTTGCATCACCCAAATCTGTTGGGTCAGGAGTGTGACTTATCACGACCTCCTACTGCTTCCTGTTTGCAATGCCCAGGCCCTTAGCTCCATCTTTCAGCTCGCAGCTGCTCAGGACGGAGCCTGGTGAGAGGTCGAGCATGGCAGCCAAGGTGCAGTGAATTTCATTTACGAAAGCAGAACAGGAGAGCTGACCTTATTCACCTTTGACCTGCCATGTATAAAAGCCAGGGGCTCACTCAGTCATTCAACAGCTGAGTACTGCCTGTGCTCTGCCCCTGCCCAGCACAGGACAGGGGGCTCTGCCTTTCATTTCTTTTGGTGCCCAACCCCACTGGGGTGGGGTGCGTGATGAATCCCGAGGGCTGTTTCATGAAGCCCTCCACAGGACCTCACCTCTCTGCTGTTACCTGTGAATGTTGTTGCCCCCAGGCCTCCTGCTTGATCTTGACCAGGGTCCTTTCTGAGTGTTTCCATTCCCTGGACTGGGCAGGACTGAGGTGGCAGAAAGCATCAAGCCTGGGATTTTAGATTCTATTCTGAGGACACATTGTGAGTGGCTCCAGATGGTGACCTGGGCCTCACTGTCCTTCGCAAGAGCAGGCTGTCTTTTGCAGTGTTGGCACTGTGGGCTGGGATGCGTTCCTTTGCCAGGGGCTCTGGTCCAAGAGTTAGGCTGCTGAACATGAGACTGGCTCTCCTCTATAGCAGGCTGGTGTCCTCACAGATGTCCTTTCCTGTTTCTGAACAGGATGCCAGCTCTGACCAGAACGATTTCTGGTCTTTCTAAAAGCAGACACCTCGTTCCATCTGCTCTTAAAGCCTGGGACCTCCTGGTGTCAGACTGTGGAGTGCTGCTCCAGGGCCTTCTCATGATCTGTCTGCCTTTTCTGGTCCTTCTGAGTGGAATATAGACCGAGCCATGGTCTGCAGCTTCACATGTCAGTGGCACAGTTTTAGTTGTCTATCTCTGGGTAACAGGTCAGGAGAGCGAGCCCATGTGATGAGGCTCCTCATGCGTGTTCCTTAAAGGCAAGTTTAGCATGCGCATAGCTGGGTAGCAAGCTGTCTGAGGGAGGGCAGGCTGTCTGGGGAGCAGAGCCAGTTGGAGTTTGAAGTCCTGAGGAAACTATCAAGCTATCATACTGAGGCTGCTACTCACAGGACAGGTTCACTGCTGCAGATGTATGGAATCCAGGGCTTTGTGCCATGACTGCCTCCCCATGGGCGTGGCCCTCGGGTGGTCCAGGAGCTTACTCCAACTCAAGGTCCACTCTAGGATAATCACTGATTGGTAGATTCAGGCTTGCTGCAATAATCCTTATCGCAAAGGCCCCTGGGAAATGTAGTTTTAGTCTCTCAGGCTGTGAAGCAGGACTCTCTGGGAGAAGGCTGGGTCTAGCTGAAGTGAACTGGTAAGGCCAGGCAGTCCTATCTCTGGAACCTGGCCAGTTCATAGGTGGAACAGCCTGGGGAAGAGCAAGGGAGTTCTTGCATGCAAACCATTTGGAGGTGGCCTCATTTGCAGTAGGTAGTGGGTCTCTGGATTCTTCAGGCACTCAAGTGCCTCTGACTTTGAAGCAAAGGCTTCTTATTGGTAGCAAAGGCCATGGATGCAATACTATGTGTGTCTTCCACCAGTCTGTGGGACTCATGAGTCCTGAGGGCACCGTGAATACCATTTTCTTCCCAGAGGACCCTGCACTTAAGCTATGGAGTCCTGGGGATTGCCCATTGGCAGGCTCCCAGTGACTTCTGTGACTTCTCTAATGGGCTTCAGCTGGCATGATCTTCCTCTAGGGCTGGGTGACCCTGGATTTTTAGGCACATCTACCTGTTCCAATAGCCCTGACACTTCAGAGTGGAGGTGCTCAGCCTGGGTGAGGCATTGGCTTGAAGGGCAGATAAGGCATCTTGTGTGGGAGGGAGAGTTTCCCAGATGCCCGAATGCTGAACACTACTCTGGTGCTCCTCACACCTTGTTTAAGACTAAATATATCCTATTCTCTGGCACAGAAAAGCCCTGGCCAGCGGGAAGGGTGGCACTGGGCCTAGGAGAGGTCTGGTGGCCTTTTAAACTTATTGCGATACAGGTCTGCAAACATGCCAGTCAGCCTCCTGTGAAACCGCTCTCTGCTTTGACAATGGAGAAAGCAGGTCTCAGCCTGGTCTGGGAAGAGCATCATAGTATAGATGCTGTGATGTAGATCCAGAAACTGTTGCTGGGATCCCCATCTCCTCCATAAGACACTGCCAGCCTTAGAGCTGGGTTTCCGAGATGACCCAAGGTTCTATGTCATTTTGGCCAGGTGTGCTGGCGGTTGGTACGGCCATCTTCCCACCGCTGTGTCCAGGCCTGGGACTGTGCCACACAGCCCTGCCAACACACTCAGCATCGCCTGTGATGGTCACTAAACAAGGGCTCAGCGAAGGCTTTGTCACCACTAAGAGTACCTGGGAGGTGCCACAGATACGCAAGTGACTGGACACTGGGTAGTGGCTAAGAGCTGCCAAGGATTCTGCAATGGGTGGAGGCTATACTGACCAATAGTGGTCTGGCCCTCCACACTGTGCCCTGCTGTCCTTCATAATGGTTTCCTGTGGAGGTGGGGAACCCTTCTTCTCTGGAGTAAATGATGAAGGATGACAAAAAGTTGGCTGCAGACCTGGCCACATAGGAGCCTTGGAGCACAGGCTAACAGGTGTCAGACTCTAGACTCAGTGGCTGCTGCTGGAGGATTCCTCACCCTGAGGAAGCTTGCATGCTCATTCTTCTTTAACAGCTTCTTGAAAACAGTCCGACTGTCCTCCTGGGGAGTCCCACAGTAACAGCCACTTGGGGAGGAAGGTGAATTGGGTTTGAGAAGAATAGTCAAGGGATGAGTCAACTTCAGCCTCCTGTGGCCTTCAGATGTGGGTGTTGAGTTTTTAGCAGGATATGTTATATTCGGATACAGACAAGGCTGAGAACGAACATATGGGCATGTATGTGATAGCTTCAGGCATAGCTGGATCCAGGTGCCCCCTCAGCACTGCAAGAGTCGGCCTCTGCATGCACTAAATTCCCTTGAGATAGTTGCCCTCTCTGGCTTCATCTCCTGTGCATATAACCCTATAGAACAGCAGAGTCCTTTTTCCTAGAGGTAAACCATAGGATGGTGTGACACTGGTCCAGCCTGGTCATGTGTCAGGTGTTTCATACCCTTGTGATATCATTTTGTGGTATCACTTTGGAATTTACTCTCTGCTGGACATCCAAGAGCCTCCTATTTGTTGTAACTCAAACTGAACATAGACAAACAGGAAAACGAGTGGTCTGGAGCAGGCATGTGTGGACTTAAAAGCCTCTTGATGTGAGGAGAGGGGGCTCTGACAGGGGGCGTGTTTTGTGTTTGGAGATGTTCTAGCTTCGTTTCTGTCTCTGACAAAAAGAAACTTAGAGGGGAAAGGAGTTTATTTCAGTTCAGAGTTCCAGGTTACAGCTCATTATTGTGGGGATGTCAAGGCAGGCACTTCAAACAGCTGGTTACATCACATCCACAGTCCAGAGCAGAGTGAAATGAATGTGTACACACTCACCTGCTTGCTTATGTTCAGCTCGATTTCTTCACTCTTATTCTTCACGACCCCATGCCTAGGGAATGGTGCCACCCACAGTGGGCTGTGTCTTCCCATATCAGTTAATTTAAAGGAATCTCCCTCATAGACATGCCAACCCAATATAAAAATTCCCCATTGAATCACTCTTACAAGGTCAAGTTGACAAAGCTACTCAATACAGGGGCAACTATTGAGCTCTTGAGCAAGCACCTGCATTTCAGAGGCCAGAGGGTCAAGCTTCTGTCATTCTCTTAGTGGTTCCCAAAGGATGGAGAGTCAGAAGCCTTCCTAAAGGGATCTAAGGTCCCTGCAAGTATTCTCCTGACCTGGGTATTCAGGCCTAGGTCTTTTGAGGCGAGACAGAAATTGGATATTTGCTCTTGTGGGAACATGAGGGACAAAATGACATCAATGACAGTGGAGAGACCAGAGAAGCTGACATTCCTGAGGTAGCCCGGCAATTTCCTAGGCTGTCAATCACTCCAATGTTGGAAACAGCCATGTAGAGATGTCTGGGGCAGTAGGTCTATTGAGGCTTCCTGGCTGTGTCTGGTGACAGACACATCTCCTGTGCTGCTGAGAAAAAAAGGTTGGGGGCTGTCAGAGGGTGTAGGTAAGGCCAGGCTCTGACTCTGGACATCTGGTTGCAGGATGGAAATAGGGTCACTTCTAAGAGGTGTCCCTCCTGAGCAGACCCTCAGCCACTTCTGAACACCAGATGTTTGCTGGGGGCAGGAAGTGTAAAGGGTGGGGCGGGACCTGGTTTCAGTTGTCTAAGATTCACCTTCTCTTTGGGGGTGCCCCTCAGTTATGTCCACCTTGGGGCTGACACAGTTTCTCTGTCTTTGCAGCTCAGCCAACAGATCTTCTGGAGATGCTAGATTTTCACAATTTGCCCTCAGGGGTAACGAAAACCACAGGTTTCTGTTCCACTCGACGCTCTTCCAGAGAGCCGGATGTTGCCTACCGAGTCTCTAAAGATGCACAACTCAGCATGCCCACCAAGCAGCTGTACCCTGGTAAGAGGCTCCTCATTCCCGTTCCTGGTGGCAGAGTGCTGGGGACTTCAGGCTTCTGGCCATGGCCAAAGAGGAAGCCTGGGTGGGTGGTTGCATCAGAGCCAAGGGGGTGCTTTCTGGGAGTCTTCATTATAGTGAAACCATCCACCAGCCCACCACTTGTGTGTGCGCTAGGCCTTTTCTATGCTTCATGGGATCCAAGTAGGCATGTTTATACTAATGACAGACCACCATGGGAAAGGGCAGAAAGGAGGTGGATGCCCCCAGGGGGTGAGGTGAAACAAGATCTCAGGTCATGGGAAAGGATCATGAACCTAACTGGGACCAGTGGCATTAAGAGACGCTAGTCCAACACCCTGGCTGGCAGCTAACTTGAGATTCTTAATGAGAATCTGCTGCCAGGTGCCAGACATCTGCTTTTAATTATGTATCCAGAGGGAGCCATGTTGGACAGAGGTATACATCCAAGTGATTCACCTGCTTGGGTAGTTAGCTCCTATCCTCCACATCTACTGGTGTTGATGAACTGCTCTGGCTTTATTCAGTGGTGGACAGGTGATGGATTCTTCTTTCCCCGCCTCAGGAGGGTCTGCCAGCTCAGCCTGGGGTGCCCTGACTCTGCTGACCCGAGTAAGAGGTCGGTCAGCCAGACACTCCCTTCTGCAATTAAAAGTCTTCATTCAGTCGTTTGTGGTCTGGATGTGACCCCAACACTGAACCAGAATTGGGAAGTTTTAGCAACCTGTGCTGTCCCTCATGTCTCCACCGTGTCCCTGAATGATGCTTTTGTCCCCCGTGTTGTCACCTCTGGTCTTCTGTCTGGGTTTGTCCTCCATTCAGCATCTCTCTGGAGTCATTGTGACTTTCAGAGTTTACATCTGAAGAAGAAGCTGGGTGCTTTGGTCCAAGGAGTCATTTTGGATGGATGGGTATCGTGCGCCGTGCACCTTCCTTGTAGCCACGGAGGAAGCAGCCTGGGGTCTCCAAGGAGCACACCTGTAGTGCAGATCATCCTGGCCCACAGATGCCCAATCTAATTCCTCTGTAAAGATAAATGTCTCCCCGTGACCCTTTCTGAGTGGGAACCCCCACCCTTCCTTGTGCAGGGATGGATTCTCTTCCTTATTTTTGGAGAAAACATATTTCGGGAAGGAGGTCACCTTGAGAACCCTTAGTTCCATCTTTCTTCAGAGAGTTGTCATTTTTCTGTTTGTGGCCCAAGAGTTAGAATTCTCGAATTGGAGCCATAGCAGCCTGGGCCCAGGCTGGAAGGGTCTGCTAGTCAAAGACAGAGGGGTATGCAGCTTAGCTGCAGACAAAAGGCTCCCAGCCCAAGGAGCTATACACAGCCTACTGGTGCTTGTCTCTTTACCACTGCCATCCAAGACAAGAATGCTGGCTGAACAGGTAGCTGGAATTCCAGGGTTAGCTTATGGTAAGAATTCTCACAGGATCAGGTAGCTGAGCCCAGGAAATCAAGTGGATGCCCGAATCACATGATAGGGGATATTTTTGTGGTCATTGATTAGTTTGTTATTTCCTTTTTGGGACAGAGTCTCATCTAGGCTGAGGCTGGCCTTGAACTTACCAAGCAGCTACAGAGGCCTTGAACTCCCTCCTGCTGCCACTTCCCAAGGGGTGGGATTGCAGACATGTGCGACACAGTGCCTGTCTTCAGCCAGTCCTGAACTCTCTTTCTCTCTCTTTTTTTTAAATAAAAGATTTGTTTATTTTATGTATGTGAGTACACTAGCTGTCTTCAGACACACCAGAAGAAGGCATCGGATTCTATTACAGATGGTTGTGAGCCACCATGTGGTTGCTGGGAATTGAACTCAGGACCTCTGGAAGAGCAGTCAGTGCTTTTAACCTCTGAGCCATCTCTCCAGCCCTGTCTTGAACCCTTATCCTCTTGCCTTAGACGCCTCAGTGTAGGGGACAGATCGTGGACCTTTACCAACAGGCCTGGCCGGCATTTATGTGTTTATTTTTGACATGGTCTCAGCTGTTCTAGGCTAGCCTTAAATTTTGCTTTACAGTCAAGGTTGACCTTGAACTTTTGAACATTTTGAATCCACCTTTCTGGCCCTAAGCGTACAGACACACATCATCAGTATGAGGTTTATGAGGTTGTGGCGATCAAGCTCAGAGCTCCATATGGGCTCGGGGAGGGACTCTGACAACGGAGTCCCAGCCCAGTCCTGGGAAGTTTTTGTTTTTGTTTTCTCCTGTCCTCAAATTGATAACTTGATTAGACATTCAGACTTGCTGTAGCTAGGGATTGGGAGGCACCAGGCCATGAGGCGATTGTCTGACAGTGGCCCACGTAGCCAAGGTGGCTTCAGAGTCGATGCAGAGGAGTTTCTGTGGTATCATCTCCTCAGGTCCATCTGGGAAAGCTGTTCTGGGGTCAGCATCATACATCATCTGATGTCTCAGGCTGCATACCTCAGAGTATGTTAATCCTGGAACATCCTGGAAGGTACTGGAAGGCTTTCTGATTGACAAGTGCTTAGGAAACAGGTCAGACCTTATGGGATATCTTCCACAGGACACATGTGGCCACATGGGAGCCTTTGCGGCAGCCTAGGTAAGAATGAGGGTGGCTGCTAGCTACTGTGTGCCTCCTCCCAGAGTGCAGGAGCTCCTTGGCTGCACCAGGGTGGGATGACTGTCTGTGGTAGCTACACTAGGAGGCCTGAGGGCTCCAGGCAACTGCAGCAAGGCTGGATTGAGTAGAGCATAAATAGATGTCTATGATTGTCTTAGTGCTCAGTGAAGCCCATGGTTAGTTGGCTGACCTCCATGACAGCCACAGAGTCTTATCCTAGTGAGCAGGATGATTTTTCCCTTCCTCATGGGCTGTGTGGATCTGGGTCCTTAGATGGCTGGACATGCTTGTTCATGGCATAGGGTCTGGCCATTCTCTCCCATAGAGTGTGGGCACCATATTTAAAAGAAACTCCCAGGACATGCATGAAGGTGGTCCTGGATTTTCCGTGTATACAGCCAAACTTTACTGCTCCTATGTCTACCCAGCTAGCACCAGCTGCTTGTAATGGTCTCGTAAGTCATACTATGGCAGGAGCTTGTATGTGGAGAACCTATCCCCACCATCCTTCCGCTGAGGACTGAGGTCTTCCCTCTGTTCTCCTCAGCATCCTACTTAAAGAGGTATCTGAGGTTTCCAGTTCACTCAGGACTCTAGACAGGATGGGTTAGCCTAGAGATCTTCTTATTCCCCCATTTCCAGGGCTCCATCTTTACTTAGGATCTTGTCTTCAGTTGGCTCTAGAAGCAGCCAACTGAGCAGTTACCCCTAATGCTCCCTCCCATCTTCAGTGGCCAGAGGCTTTGGGTCCAACCAGTCCACTGCTGACCACAGGATAAGTCACTTCTTGGAATGCTGTTCCTAGACCATGGTCATGCGTGGAAAGCAGAGTGCTGGCTGCCTGAGCTGGACCATGTGGTACAGGGACCTAGGACCCTGTGAGAATACAGCAGGAGGCCAGAGGTACCGTATTCCTTCAGTGAGCAGAACTGTGTATTCTCTGAGAGGCTGTGGCCATCCTGCCCATAGAGTAGTATGTGAGATTCTCTGGTCGAGGGCTACCTCACCCCATCCCATGTAAAACAAGATGTGGAATCTCTTTAGTTTAGCAATGTCTTACCCTTCCTCCCTCACACAGCGGGATTTGAGGATGGTCTTTGCCTAACAACCCCATTGATATGTGCTGTCCCTTGGTTGAGGGATGGCCTCCCTCTTGTTCCCATATAGAATGGTATATGAAATTCACCAGTTTAGGGATGTTCTGTTTCTTGTACCCCTGTACAGTAGAATATAGGTTCTCTGGTTAAAGGATGGCCGATCCCTTACACATCCTGTACTGTGGGGTGTGAGGGTGCCCTTGAGATGATGGCCCACCTTGGCATCTACTTGCTGTTAGAGTCACTCTCCTCTCGATTTCTGTTAGGTCCCAAGTGTCTCATGGTGATAGGCCAGCTGCAGGTGACCTTATGGAAATGTCCCTTCCTAGGAGTGAGGACCATGTCTATTCCTTGACCTGGAGCCTAGCCCATGTTAGAGGAACAGTCATAACTATTGGTTACTTCACAAGGCCAGTGATCCGTCAACCAGCCCTTAACCATTGACTTGGAAGAGTCAATTCCATGGCAGCTGCATCTATTAGCCACCTACTGTATCCCTGCCATGGACCGGGGCCTTTGGGTGCCGGTAAAAGGAGGGAGGAAACCCATGAGGGAAGCTGCTGGCCCTCTGCTGTGCTCACCTCTCAGTGGTGGCTTTTCTGAGTGAGATCAATCAGGAGGCACCAGACTGCACATGCACCTCTCCAGACTACCCGGAAGCTTGGAGTACAGTGTCAGTGGCCAGCTCCTGTCGTAGTGAAAAGAGACCTTCTTAAAGGGATTATAAATCCATTGTTATTTTGTTAGGAGAGAGATTAATGTTCAGCATAATTCATCTTTTTCAAGGTTTGTCTGAGCTGAGAAAATTTGTTACCATAGTGATTTTAAACATTGAGGAAGGGCATTTTAATGAGCTGGGAGAGACAGGCTGGCTGCCCTCCACTGTAGATCATGGTGGAGGAAGAGGACTCACTCATGTATCATGTGTCTCACTCTTTCAGTAAATGGCTGCATGGGACACAGAGTCAGGGTAGACACAGTTAATCATGGCATAGTCCCCCCTAAATGCAGACAGTAACCTCTCAGCTGCTATAGGGACCACTCTGGTGTCCGCTTCCTACAGGTACACGACCCAGCCACTGGCATGGCTAACTGGGGCCTTCTACTGGGCATGCACAGCAGGCCTCAGTGTCCATCAGCACCAGTGAAGGCAGAGACCTCTATTTTCTTTCATACCCCTGTCTAGTAGAGGGTGCCGTGTAACACCCAGTGTGGCAAGACTGTACAGGCTCGCAGGTCCCCTTCTAAGAAGCTTCCTGTCTGGAAGTTGAGGGCAGGCTAAGCAGGTCCCCCAGTGGAGTCCATCTTTCCTCAAGTACCTCATGCAGCTGCATGACCATCATTACCGGCTATCAGAGTGCCTGACATTGTCACCCTGACCCCAAGGGAGCTGGTCATGCTGCCAAGCACACAAACAGGCCCCTGCACACCCAGCCTCTTTGGGTGCCTGACTTGGTCTAGGACACATGGGTGTCCCACATCAGAGTCTGAGGGCCCCTTATTGAGAGGTCAGGACCTTATGGGGTGGTTTTTCCATTGGCTTCCTATCCCACCATACCCTGTGCTACCCCTGGGATCTGAATAGTTTCCCTGCCAGGAGCTCCCACAGCCTCCAGGAGCTCTCTCTGCCTGTGTCCTACATCAGAAATGGGAAGGAACAGCAGTCAAGTCGTTATGTTCTGTGAGTGCCCCCCACCCCCACCCTGGATCTAGGACATTTTACTTTTCCCCAGCATGGTACCTGCAGCCTGCAGTTCCAACAACAGAGGGCGCCCTTGGATAGCTTTGCAAGGAAACTGTGACAGAGCCTGCTAGTGGCCTCCTGGGCCAAATGGCTGACCTTGTTCCAACTCTAAAGGAGAAAGTGGAATAGCCAGACACTCCTGCCCTGTCCCCACCCATAACTCAGATTCCCAGCATCTACAGAAGAGACAGTGTGGCTTAGTGGTACCTCACCACCCTGTTCGTCAGCCTGTTCCTGCCAGGCACCTTGCTGGGTGTTACCCCGAGGGATCTGAGAGGTACACTCCCCATGGGTGGGGACGGAAAGAATATTTCTAGATTGATTTCCCTCACATTAAGTAGCTGGGTGTCCTACATCCTATCAGACCCAGTCAGTTGGTGGCAAATTTCAACCATAGGAGGATAGTTGACATTTCCATCAGGATCCATGGGGAGGTGGCAGCCAAGGTGTCACTGAGCTTCAGCCAAGGGTGGCATCAGGAGTGGGTTTAGGTATTCTCAGGGCCAGCCTAGGAACTTCCTATGTTGAAAGGGAAAGTCTCTCTTATTCAACATACTAGATATTTATTTTTCTTAAAATATTAAGAAATTTTGGGAAATAATAGTTTTTTTAATATATTTCTGCTTTTTCTTTTTCCTTTTCTTTTTTTTTTTTTTGGTTTTCCGAGACAGGCTTTCTCTGTGTAGACCAGGCTGGCCTCGAACTCAGAAATCCGCCTGCCTCTGCCTCCCGAGTGCTGGGATTAAAGGCGTGCGCCACCACGGCTGGGCTCTGATTAGCTTACTGACAAGGAACTCTCAGACCGTGTGACTCTAGGCGTGCTCCAAGCCTGTCTCCCGTTCCTCACCCCTCCACTCCTTGAATTCCCCATGATGGACACGGAATGAGACACACACTATACCCAGCATTTCATGCAGTGGGAGACTCAAAGTCCCCTGTAAGGGCAGCTCTCAGTCCAGTAGGTCCCGAGTAGGACTCATAAGCAGATGCACAGAGGTGTAGCCAAGGAGAGGGTGCTGTGGGCTCCTCACTGGAAGGACCTTCCTAGAGAAATTTGGGTTTCAAGTATGCTTTGAACTGGCAGTTTGACCCCTGGTGGCGGAGGAGGCTGTAAAAGTTTGATCTTAGGGGGTTAATCTGCAGAGGGGCACCACCCACAGCAGAGTTTGCCAGATCTCTAAGCTGGCCTAGTCTCAGCTTGCCGTGGCTGGCCAGGGTTTGAGTTCTCCTATGGCCTTCTCATCCTGTCCTCTGTTCCAGAGTCTGATTTTCCTGAGGACTTCTCCATCCTGACTACCGTGAAAGCCAAGAAAGGCAGCCAGGCCTTCCTGGTCTCCGTTTACAATGAGCAGGGCATCCAGCAGTTGGGGCTGGAGCTGGGCCGCTCTCCTGTCTTCCTCTATGAGGACCACACAGGGAAGCCTGGGCCTGAAGAGTATCCACTCTTCCCTGGCATCAACTTGTCCGATGGCAAGTAAGTATCCCATTGAGGAAGGGGATGGAGCTGCTGGCCAGACAGCGTGGGGCAGCAGCTAGCGGGTAGTAGATGGCTTAGGATGCCCACCTGCAGGGTACCAGGAGGTGGAGTGTTGGACATGGAGTTCAAGGCTTGGGCTCCCCCGGGCTTGGTTTCTTCTCTTCTCTAAAACTCTAGGGAACCCTTGCTGTTCCCTAGCCCTGTTGTCCTGTAAAATGCACCGAGTGCATCCTGTGCTGGCCCTAGATCAGAGGAGATGGTGTGGCCATGCTTACCTGTTCCCAGACGGACTTATCCTTTGTGGATCACACAGTCTCTGTGTGAGTGAGGGAAAGCAAAGACCTGTCTTTCTACTTCTGCTGGTTGCATCCTGAATGCTGTGATCATCCATAAGGCAACCTTGGGGACCGCAGGCGATGGCTCCTGGGTTTTCTAGCAAGACTGTGTCAAGCCATCACACCTACCCCACAGTTGTCACGGAGACCACACCCCATGTAAAGAATGGCATTCTCCTGATAATGTCACAGTGACTGCAGCCTCCTTGTGACTTCTTCCTATGGCTGAACCTACTCCGAGCCCCCATGATTACACCTCCCAAGGAGCTCACGGGATTTGCGTCTTAGAGATGAGAAATCTGGTTTTGAGGGTCTGAGGGGACTAGAGAGATGCAGAATCTCCTGTGTCTTACATCTATTCCCAAGAAGTACCTGCATTAAAAGCACTCTTTGCAGAGGCTGGCCCCATTCACTGTAA
The DNA here is from genome assembly GCA_019843965.1 of Rhynchomys soricoides. NCBI lineage: Eukaryota > Metazoa > Chordata > Mammalia > Rodentia > Muridae > Rhynchomys > Rhynchomys soricoides. Next base: position 1,251,126 of record JADRCH010000078.1, read on the forward strand.
GTAATGGGCCTACAGTAGGATTTCTCAAAGCAGGGCTCATGGAAGCCTGGAAGATCATTTGCAGATGCACACAAAGAGGGAGGTTAAACAGACGATTCTCTGAACTAGGACAAGTGCTTTCTGGTTTATAAGCATTAATGGCGTTGCCTATGGATGCTATATTCAGAATGGGAAAGAAGCCTCCAGTGGCCCTTGAAAAATCATTCTGAAGCCAATGGATGTGATCCCTTCTTTGACTCTTAGAGATTCTCTAAGTAACAATATGACTGTCGTGTGATATTGCCCAGATGTGTGCCCAAAGTTGTCATTCAGAGGCCTTGCGGTGCAAGGCCCTGGGGACCCTGCCGTGAAGCCACACTCTGGCCTTCTGCAGTATGCACCTTTTCCCCCGCCTGAATATTTGTTTCTTTGCAGGTGGCACCGAATTGCTCTCAGTGTCTACAAGAAAAACGTCACCTTGATCCTCGACTGTAAGAAGAAGGTTACGAAGTCTCTCAACCGCAGTGACCACCCCATAATAGATGTTAACGGCATCATCATGTTTGGCTCCCGGATTCTGGATGATGAAATATTTGAGGTAAGCAGGAGATGGGTTGTCCCCTATGCCCCTCGGGACATTTGTAGTCACGTGTCGGCTCTTCATGTGGAGATCTGTGGCTACCGAGGGAGACCCATCTCCTTGGTTAGGGATCAGTTTGATTCTATTGCTTCCCATAGGATGCCGTGACCTGCGAGTGGAGTGGCCAGACTGGCTGCCATGTGAGCATCAGGCAGGGATGGTAGTGACTGCCCAACCCAGTACATGTCTCCTGGGTGCCACGTTGGGATGGACACAGGGCTTTGGCAAACTTGCTCTGACTCGCATCTTCTGCTGGGCAAGGGTTCTGCTGAGGAGAGCCAGCTTCCTCCGAGTTGACTTGCAGGGCAGAGCTGGGCCATGCTGTGGGATCACTGGGAGGGGACTGACTGACTTGGTGTGTGTGTTCTAAGTCAGTGGTATTCCAGCTAGGCCCAGCTGAGCCTGCTTCCTGGGAAATGCCCCAGAGATAGGAGCAGGAAACAGAGCAGGGGGTGGGGCCTGCACTTCATCTAAAGTCCTCTGGATTCCTGTTGGGCATAGAAAGATTTGGAGAACTGTCTTTGATTCAGGAAAAAGGTTGAGAGCCTATGCAGGTGTCTGGTGGTCCTGGAGGCCACCTGAAACCAGATGAACTGGAACAGACATCTCTGAGGTCTGTCTTCCAGGTGCGGCTGGACCCTGAGACCTTGGACTTGGGCTGGAACACTTGGCCTGGGTTCTTTTCTTTGACATATTTTGGACTTTGTGGGAAGTTTGGGGGCTGAGGGCTCCAGGCTGAAGAAGTTTGATAATCACCCGGAAAATGGTCTCCGAGCGTGATCTTGGCTCTTAGATATCTCCCTCCATCTCCCTCTGGGGTTGGACAGGGCAGAATGGAGGCAGTGCTCTCCTAGATCCCCAGATACCATGTGAATGCTGTTTCCTCCCCGTGCTGGGTCACCGCCAGGCGCATTTGTCCCTTGTGTCTGATGAGGCTCTCACCGCTGCAGTGGGGGTTCTGGGCCGTGTCCTCCCAGGGACTCAGGCCCAGCAGGCTGGATGCCATGTCGAGCTGACCTTAGTGTTCTGCCGGGACCTTGTGACTGATGTGGAATTGCAATGAAACTGTACATAGATCTGTGGCAAAAATGACATGTTGTCAGGAGGGTCCGGAGCAACCAGCTGCCTCATGTGGACATGGGGTCGGCCTCCAGAAGAAGGTAAGAGTGGTGCACGGCTGTGTCTTCTGGACTCAGCTGCCTTTCTAAGGCCAGTTCTGTAGTCCAGGCCTTCTGCCAGGTGGGGCAGGCACATGGGAACAGACAGTGCTGAATCCTGTAAGCTATGGGGCTGCCCCCCGGGCAAGCTTCTGACTAGACGTGCCCAGGAATCTGGGATGAACAGGAGGGTGGCTGGCTGAGTGTCCTCAGCTAGACAGGTAGCTGCTGGCCTGTCTTGTGGGGAGCTGGTGCTTACAGCGTGCCTTGGGGTCAAGTACCACTTTTACGGATTTCCTTGTGGGAGGGTCTAGGTAAAACCTGAGATGCTAGCAAGAGCCAGGACTGCCCTGGAGAATGGGCATAAGAGGGCACTAGAAGAGCCGGAGACAGAACTCTTAGCTAGGGGAGCTAGGGTGGCCCCTGCTGTCCAGTCTTTGGTGACCAAAATCTTAAAGGCAGGCCTGCAAGGGCATCCCAAGGCTAAGAAAAACATCTGGTCTGGCTGAATTTGCTGTGTATTAGTGTCGGACTCTGCCGAACGCTTGTCATTTCTACAGGGTGTGCCAATCTGCCTTTTATTGTCAAGTTTCTGGAAAAGCTTTGCATTTTAAAAGGAGAGCATCTGTGTGTGTTTCTCTGTGTGTATGTGTGTTTCTCTGTGTGTATGTGTGTGGTTCTCTGTGTGTATGTATGTTTCTCTGTGTGTATGTGTGTGTTTCTCTGTGTATTTATGTGTTTTTCTCTGTGTGTGTTTATTTCTGTGTATGTGTGTGTGTGTATTTCTCTCTCTCTCTCTCTCTCGTCTATGCACATGCTTGTGTACATATGAGAGCCAGCAGTCAATGTCAAATGTCTCCCCCACTTTCCACCTTATTTCTGGAGACTAGGTCTCACTGAACCTGACTCTCACTGATTTAGCAGAACTGGCTGGTCACTAAGCTCCATGGACTGTACTGTTTCCTCCTTCCTGAGACCAATTATGACAGGCGTGCACCACCATGCTCAGTCCTGAGAGTTTAACTTCAGCTTCTCACCCTTGATTGGCAAACGCCACCTTAAAACATAGGCTCCCCAGACAAATCTGGTAGTGGAGAGGCCAACATTGTCCCTCCAGAAAGTGTGAGAAGAAGGTTCACTAGCTCAGCGAACCAGACCCAGCTCAGAGGTCTCGGCTGGATTTCTCCATAGCTGAGGCTCAATTTTCCCATCTGCAAAATGGAGACAATAAAAATGTGTGCGTGCAGGAATCAGGTCACAGAAAGCATACACGTACATGATTCACAGTAAACGCTTGGTAATGGCTACCAATTTGTGTTGAGAACCAAGACAGGTCTCAATTTTTAAACACGTTTGGATACGGCTGCAGAGTCCCTTTTGGCTTCCTCTTGCCATGCACACGGTGTTCTCACCCTGCAACTGATGACTGGCACCTCTGTTGGAACAGCAGGTTGCAATGCACACACAGTCCAGAGTTTCTGGTGAGCTCTTTACTCCTGCCGTGGAATTTGATTTGAGGGGGAGCGGCTGCCAGAAGCCAGGGATTTTTGTTGACCGCAAGTTGTTAATGGTCTGAGGTCTGTGTTTTCCCAGCCCCAGGGTTTCCTGGCTGTTAGCTGTGCTCACGGTGGGAAATTGGACCTGTCTTCCTTAATGAAGACCAGCTAGGGCAGCAAAGCGGAGGGTGGCCAGTAGGGACTTTTTCTCCTCTTTTATTCTTACGGGTGTAATGGCAGAGGAGGGGGGCGGTCTCAGCTTCTCTGTGTCTCCTTGCAAGTGAATTTTTATCCCTTTTGGAATCGAAGTGATTTAACTCTTTGCTTTCCGGGTTTCAGATAATGGTATTCGCTGTTTTCTTCATGTTCATCGCCTGGCTTCTCCAGAAGGTTCTTGATGGAAACTTCTCCAGTGACCTTTTCTTCCCACAAGATTCTTATGCTTGTTAAAGACCAGTCTGTTCCATAGCTCTCTGGATTTGAGGAGTGGGAGGCTGCCAGTGCTGAGGCTGAGACCAGGCCACTGCTGGCATAGGCTTGCAGTGTTCCTGCCCAGCACCTCTTCTAGGCAAATCGGCCAAACTCCACAGGGCTTCCAAGGTGGAAGCCTGGGGTGCCACAGCCCCTGTATAGCATGATTCTGAGGGAGTCAGCCAGGGAGGACACCTCTAGGACCACGGCAGAGGCTTCTGTGACAGTATCCTGTTCATCTTCACAGCACATGTAGAGCCCAGCCATAGTGGCCTTGACAAACAGTCTGTGGCAACTGCTGGCTCCCTTAGGCGTGGCCCCTTTTTGCCTCACTAGCTTGGATCTGAGTCTTGGGATATCCCTGAGGTTCAAGGGATGTTGTGCATACCAGGGTCTTGCAAATCTATACAGAGAGGAAGTGAAGATATATAGACTGCAGACTTTCAGCTCTTCTGGGATGGCCTTCGTGTGGTCTTCCTGGCTGAGGACTTGGAGTTCAGCATTCACATCTGTAAAATGTGGCCACCGCTGTGGGGCTGTGCATTAAGAGCTGTGTGAAATGCCTGCTCAAGAGCTCAGGGAACCATGCTGAACCCAGGTCCTTTTGGTCAGGGCTGTGGCCAGCCTGGCCTGTTACTAGTGGCAGTCACTGCCTTCTCCATGGAGGCAAAGATACAGGTTATCTCATCTTATCTAGTAAGTGCTTTGACTCCTCCTCAGAGATGGGGAGAGTGGGAGCCTCATACTCCTCCACTCTTTGAGCTGAGAGACTAGCAGAGCTGAGCAGATGGATAGACAGGACGTTATAGCCCTGGCTAGAGTTGCTACCCCTGAGATACCCTGGCCTCAGCTTTCCCTGCCATCTCAGAAACCCACTGCGAAATGTGAGCTACTGTCCTTGTCCTGGGGCCTCACACTATCTGGGTCCTGGGGGCTTACTAGGGACTCACTTTATGCTCTTCCTTGCTCACTTGGCCAACTCTAGCCCCATGCTGTTGTATTTCAGAGGGGTTTGCTGAGGCTACCCCTGTACAGCTTGGGTCTCGTCCCTTTCTTTACAATGTGTAGGAGATGCTGGGCAGGCCAAGGCTCTACCATACAGGAAGCGGTGGGGGGTGTCCCTTGACCTTCCCATATGGGAAAAGACTCTCTTTTCATCCAAGAGTGAGCTTTGGGGTTTGGGAGCAGGGCCACAGCTGTCAGGGAAGGGTGTTATCTGGACGGGTGCAAGCAAGCTGTTCTTTGGTAGAATGTTCTTGCAGACAGGCTGCCAGCAACAGTGGCTCGATGCTGTGCCAGCCCACCTCAAGGTGCTGGAGGCTGGGAACCTTGTTTCTGAGAGCTTGGGAAGCTGGCACCGAGAGCTGAGCAACCTGTCAAAGGTCATCTGCAGCGTGGCAGCTGAGGGGGACTTCTTCAGCTAGGTAGCCTTGCTCTGGACCTCTGCCACTGGCTCCTGTGACTCTACATTAGCCAAAGACATCAGAATCCCTGGTCCTGTGCAGTCTATGAAGAACGGGACCTTACAGAAAGAACAGACATCTTTCCAGGATGACAGTTCATTCATTGCACTGGCGGTTCATGACCTGCCAATCACCCTTGACTCCCCTAGCACCATCCTTTTCCCACCCCACCCCTAGGCTGCTCTTGTTCTGGTGTCTGCTGGCTTGAGGTTGACCAGTGTTCTCAAGGGAAGGGCAGAGAATGGCACCCTCTGCTTGCTCTAGGGCCCCGAGGTGGAAAGGCCTCCTTGCTGGAGTATGCCACTGAGAAGGGCCATGGAGGAGGCTGAGGCTTCTGGGATAGGGGGCATGGCCGGCTGCAAACTCTGGGCCAGGAGCCAAATGTGCTTTTAAGCCGTCGAATGTTTCAAGGGGCAACAAGACCAAACAGACTGTAAACTCAGCTTTCACTGTGTACCCCCAGTCGCTGGCGGGTTCCCCTTCCCGACCGCACCTCAGCATCTGAAGAAGGCCAAGTGTTTACCTAATCCTGCCTTCCCTGTCTCCAGGAGCCTGGCTTTTCCACTGACGTGGTTTTTCCTGGAATCTGTTCTGAGACAGGAACGGGCTGTGCTGAGGAGGTTCTTTTCTCAGTAGCTAGCCCAAGGTGATCTGGTCTGGCCTTCTTGAACAGGTCTGAGACCCAGCCATCTTCTGTGTGAGTGGGGAGCAGAGCCCTGCTCTCATGGGGAGATATTACCAGTGTGTCCCCAGATCCATGCCCTGCTTTCGCTCCAGTTTTAAACCTCTGAATCCTGCCTGGGGGGACTCTCACTTTTTCTGCTGCTCATCGGTCCACCAAGGGCCTCCCTGGTGAGCTACCATGGGCCAAGGGATTCAGCCCAGGCCTGCCAATGCAAAGGGACTGTGTCACTGGGGAGCAGAATGAGAGCTGGTCCCAGCTTGTGGGAGTCTGCCAGTGATTCGTGGACAAGCTACAGAGTCCCAGAGAGCAGCTGCCCCTGTCCAGCTATCAGCTTTGTCCTGTGCTTCATCTCTGCCATCCTTTCTTGTTGACCTAAAGATCATACACATCTCACCCTGCGAACAGTCAAGAAAGACTGATTCTGATTCTGGTTGCAGATAGCTATGAGCCGGCTTTCCGGAAGCCCATCTGATATCATCTCTGTGCGCTAGTCTCATCCATTATGATGCTTACAGTTTAGATGGGGCAGTCTGGACTAGCTGCTCCTGAGATTTTGCCTGAGTCCCTATTGCTACCCAGATCAGTGTCATGCTGGCCATGCTGTGATGGACCTAACACTCACAGCAACAGGCTTTCACATTGCCCTCTGGTATTGCTCTAGGCCCCTGCATCCCGAGCCACAGACCGGAATATGGAAACTTCTAGAACTAAAATGCTAGGACCTGGGTTCAGAGACTAGAAGGGAAACCTCAAACCCAGGTTCTCAGCTCCCCAGCCTAGGTGTGGCCAAGTTGGGGCCAAGCAACAAATGGGAAGAGTACAGGTCAGTGAGCAAGCAGGGTGTATATGAGGCCTTGTCCTTCTGGCTTGGACCATGACTCACATTAGGTCAGTTCTGGTCTTCTGTATTCCACTCAGGCAAAATGTAGATGCTGCCTCCGGCCATCTCAGGCTATCATGCCTGTACCAGCAGACTGTGTAGGCCTCAGCATGTGTCCTTTTGACATTTGTGTGTATAGTGTGTGGTGTGTGTGTGTGTGTGTGTGTGTGTGTGCATGTTCGTGTGCACAGATGTGTGTGCACATATATAAGTGCCAGTGTGCATGCATGGTGCACATGTGGAGGTCAGTGGTCAGCCTCAATTGCTCACCCTCTCCTTCTACCTTGCTAGAGATGGGACGTCTTTGTCGTTTGCTCTTCCCTCCACTAGACAGCTGGTGTAGGGTGTAGACATGAGATTTCAGGGATTCTGTCTCTGCCTCTCATATTGCTGTAGAACACTACGATGCACACTACTGTGGCTGGCTTTACATGGAGTCAGGGAGCCATTCACCTAGTTAGAATATGTATCTCTTGAGAGGCCCCAGGACACTGGCCAGTGTGGATTCAAGACTTCATCTGGTTGTATCTTCAGTCTGCCTGCTCTCTGGTGCCTCCTGATTCCAGGAAGGGCAGAGTTGCTCTGATGAGTCTTCTGGAGCTGACAGGCATGGTCACAGGTGGTGGCAACATGGAGAATCTGTTTCTGTCCAATCTAGAAGGCTCTGAGTCCGAGATCCAGCTGTGGGCAGGACACACAGGGCTTACACTAAACCTTGTGGTCTCACTTCAAAACATCCAACTGAGCTCCATCCAAGTCCTTGCCATGCATGGTAAGTTCATACTCTGGAGCTGAAGGCTTAGGGCTGAAACATAGCTTCGGGGCTTCCATTTAGCATATGTCTCTAAAGCAGCCTGGAAAAGGCCTCCTCTCAACCCACCAGAGCATGCACACTTCAGCGTGAGGCACTGGGCACTCCTGAGTGGCTTCCAGGTTTAGGAAGAGCTTCATGTTGGGACTGGGGCTGGCCCCAGCCTGTGCCGTGGCTGGCAGGGGGATGCACAGGGTGATTCACCAAGTAAAGTTGTTGACTGGCAGGCAACCAGCTGGAGATCTCTGCTCCTAGAGACCCAGTAAGTCATGGTTCTGAGGCCCATAGCTGCAGAGGTTCAGCCCTTCATAGCGCTTGCCTGGTCTGAGAGGGCGTCAGGCTTGTTCTATGGAAATTGTGAACAACAGCATCGCCCAGGAGACAGGGCTGACCTTATGTTGGAAGTCAGGCCTTGTCCAGTGATATCATGCTGGGCTGGCATGCAGTAGACATTCTGGTCCCCTGAGAGCACTGTGGCCAAGGAGCGCTAGGAAGGTGGACCTCATTGCTGGGAGACACAGGGCCAAGTCACTGAGGAGGGGACCAGGACAGGTGGGACATGTGTAGGGGACAGAGGGACAGTATGTCAGCTCAGGAGGGGCATGTGGCCAAGAAACCTGTGAGAGTCTAGAAACTGCTATCAAGCTGTAGACAGGTGACAGCGTCTGAGTGCTGTCTGGGGGCGTGGCCAAGTCCTGTCCTTCAGTTCCCATGGCTGACTGCATGGGCATTGGGAGCATGTCATCAGAAACACAGACGGACACCTTTGAATCTCTTCAATGTTTATTGAGTCACAGGAAGCCTACAAGCTGTGTTGATTTGATTGGCTGTAATCCACCAAGCCTTCCTAATTTGGATTGATAGTGTCATTGGCAGCCACAGGCCCTTTTATTTCACTCTTAATGGTAAATATTAACCCATATTATACATTTGTTCTGGTTAGTTATTTTTCAGTTTGTCAACTTAACACATGCTAAGGACAGCCAGGAAGAGAGAACCTCAAATGAAAACCCTCCTCCATCAGATTGGCCTGTGGGCAAGCCTATGGGCGTTTATTCTTGAGTGATGGTTGATGTGAGATAGTCCAGCTCATTGTGGGTGTGGCCACCCCTAAATGGGTGGTCCTGGATTCCTTAAGAAAGCAGGCTGAGCAAGCCAGGAGGGACAAGTGAGTAAGCAGTGTTTTCCACCATGGTCTCTGCTTCAGTTCCTACCCTGACTTCCCTTGGTGACAGATTGTGATTGGGACTTGTAAGCCAAATAGACCCTTCCCTTTCCTTCCCAAAGTAGTGCTTTCTGTCAAAATGTTTTATCAGAACAACAGGATCTCTCTCTCTCTCTCTTTCTCTCTCTCTCTCTCTCTCTCTCTCTCTCTCTCTCTCACACACACACACACACACACACACACCACAGAATGATTAAGAGACTGCAGAATTGTGGTCGTCCTATGAGGTCTGAGTTTGGCTATACCCACAGCCTCTTTCCATCCCCATGGATAGGAAGTGTGGCCTGATGTGGTTTGGGAAAGTGCCTAAGATCACATAGTGTCATTCAGCTGGGAAGCCAGGCGAGCTGGGAAGCCAGGCGAGCTGGCCAGTGCTGTTCTCTGGTTCCACTTTCCTCCACCTGTAACAGTGATCAAGGAAGTTCTGGGAACGAGTCCAGGCCACAGGTGCCTAGGTGTGTTTTTGAATGGGCAATGGAGAGCTCTATCCTCACCAGCTCTAGGGCATGGTTCTGGGGATGGCTTGTGGCCAGGGAGTGTGGCAGAGAGGGCTCAAGATTCACTTGGCTAGTACACTTGTGGGCCACGTCTACTGCAGCCTGGAACAAGAAGGGCTTATTTTCTCAACTTATTTGTACATGTCCACTTGTAGACGTGAGGTAGTCTGGGTAAAATTTGATGGTAAAATCTTCAAGTCAAGCAGAGATCTGTGGGGATCCCTGCAGAGAACCTTTGGATTTGGAGAGGGCTAGGTATAACTTTCTTAGTGTGGGGGCTGGTGTGCCTCAGGAAGGAAGAATGGAAAGGAAGGGGGGCAGAGAGAGACTCCTGTTAGCAACGGGTGCATTGCAAAGCTCTGTACTGTATGTGTGTTCACTGCATAGCCGCCAGGGTTGCAGACTCTCCAACAAAAGCTTTGCAATTTCCTCTGCCCAGTGCAGCTTGGCTAAAACCTCATTATCGGCAGAGACAGAACTGACTCTCTCAGCAAAATGCTTTGGGCTCCATGAGCGCCAAGGACAGCACGATCTCAACTGTGTGCAAATGGAGATAGACCTGTCCTTTACGGAAAAATGGGCTGCTCACTCGATGCTGCCAGTATGGCTGCATGGTCAGCACAGCACACTGGAACATCAGTAATGGCCAACAGGCATGGGGGGGGGGTGTGTGTGCTGAAGCTTGAAGAGGCACAGAAGGGGGAAGGGCAGGCAAAGGCTGTCATGAGAGTTGAAGGTGGCTTTCAAACGCTGACACCTTCTCCTCAGGTGATTTAGGGTTGCTGTAAGCAGGCTGTGTGGAGCACCAGTTCTCAGGGTTGTGACATTTGAAATTAAAGAAGTGATGGCTGGACTTGGCCTGGGCCCTGTGGGGGGCGGGGGGCAGAAAAGTGGGTTGGCCTGCCACCGCCCTGTATTAGCCTGTGTGGGTAACTCAGCGTGAGAAGGTGTCCTCTGTGGGGTGTGCACTGCTCCAAGTGAGCAGCTCTTGGGAGCTGGGAGGAGTGCAGGCAACCTCCTCGCTGGTGGCCTGTGACAGTGGTCTCATCTCTCTGTGTTCACACATCTGTGTCATGTAGAAGACAAAAAGATGAAAGAAGCCATTCATCCTCTCACTTGGAAGTGTGAGGATAGAGTAGGGTCAGGCCTGGAGAAAACATCACCTTTGCTCATCCACTGAATGGGCTAGAGAGTTGGTGGACACCACTCGACCTTGCATGAGGAGGCTCAGTCAGGGTTCTCTGTTCCCTAAGAGAGCTCTAATGGAGAGGGGTCTCAGTTCAGCGCTCGAGGACCTCTGAGCTGCATTTGAGGGGGGAAATGGTGTCCTGAACACTCAGGTACCACCTCAGCTGAAGGCCAGCTGCTTACTCTATAGTAGGACCCTCCTGTGACAGGCTCATACACATGTACACATACAGGTATGTACTACAGCTAGTGTACAGACTCCACCCTCATGTGTGTGTACAAAATCTATGTTCATACAAACACACCAGGCAACTTCAGATCTTGCTACTAGACCAGCAGACCTACAGTGGAGGGGGTGGGGGATGGGGGTAGGGGTGATGGGGGTGGGGGGATGGAAGATGGGAGTGGGGGGAGGCTTGTGGTAGAGTTGGGAAAACAGTCCTTGGACTTCGGCACTGGAGACTTCTCCCTGGCAGGGCAGGAGGGCAAGGCTGGTATATTACACTATACTACCTGACTGGTGCATGACTTCTGCTTCTCAGGGCAGAGTCATGTTCATGGAGAAGGGGATGTGGGAGGATTCTGTATCAGGATGGAAGTAGGAGAAGGAGCAAGTCTGAAGAAGCTGGGGGTTATGTCGGTTAGCCCTGCCATCTCTTTCTCTCTCTCTCTCGCTCTCTCTCTCTCTCTCTCTCTCTCTCTCTCTCTCTCTCTGTGTGTGTGTGTGTGTGCACATGCTGAGGACACTTAGCAATAAGACATGACATTAAAGGAGCCCCAGTGAGAGGCTGGATAGCCAGTGACTCTAGTGTCTCTATGCGGGGTGGAAAGCCAGGCTCTCTCGAGAGGACCTATGACCCAATCCCAGAATTCAGCCAGTTGTTCATAGGTACCTGCAGCCAGAGCCCACCTCTGGGAGGGCATCTGGCACTAACATCCTGCAGCAACCCAATGCCTCCAGGTGCTGCCCAGGAGCAATTACAATTTACTGCCTATTCCAGGAAGCCAGGAGTGTCCTGGACTGAGGCCTGAGACCTTCCTGTGTGGTCTTGAGCATGGTCTTGAACATGGGGGGGTGTTATAAGGCCACCCTGCGGTTCTTGCTTCCTGCCTATATCCCTGAAGGATACTGCTGGGTCCTGATGCGGACCTGAGGCCACCTACTAGCCTCCAGCCCTGCACGTTTAGGGCCAGTATTTATCCCTCTTCCATGATGTAAAAAGGACATTGTGAGAATTCAGGGCTGTTGCATGGAGCCTGGATCTCTTCCGTGAAGCTTTCTTAAGATGTTCTCAAGACTCTGGCCATTGTTTTTTAAAAAGATGTATTTATTTTATATGTATGAATGTTTTTGCCTGCATATGTGTGTGCACTTTGTGTCCATAGAGCCAGAAGAGTAAGATTTTCTGAAACTGGAGTTACAGGTGGTTGTGAACCACCATGTGGTAGAAACTGAACCTAGATCCTCTGTGAAAATCGTAAGTTCTCTTAATGGGCTGAGCCATCTCTCTAGCCCTGAGCTTGATTTTAACAAGTAGTTTGTATCCACGTGGGGCTTCCAGGGTTCTGCTGCCCAGACCACAGATGGTGGCTTCCAGAAAGCTTGGTGAGGCTGCATCCAATGTGAACAGGGCAGCCCCAGGAGGCTGAGCCTCTGACAAGGGTCATTGTAGCTTCCTGCAGATCTGGCTGGTCCTCAGGGGAGCAGGGCCACTGGGAACATCCTACAAGGTCTCAAGATTGTTGTGCACAGCTATACCCTGCTGGGGCTCCCTGCAGTGGGTGCGTGGACCAAATGTTCCTGGCCCAGAGAGAAGCCAGGTGTATCAGATCCACTCCAGAAGCATTCCCGAGCTCCCGGAGGGATGTGGAGAAGCCCTCTGAGATGCCTTTAGAGATGCAGGAGCAGAACCTGTCCTATTCACCTCTACCCCAGGCTCTTGAGACCCACCATTTCAGAGACTTCTAGACTCTTTGGACATGGATTTCTGGACAGGACGCTTGTGTTCTTGAACAAGACTGCTGCCTACCATCCATCCATTGTAGATCTATCTATCTATCTATCTATCTATCTATCTATCTATCTACCTACCTACCTATCTATTGAAGACAGGGTCTCCTGTAGTCCAGGCTGGCCTCTAATTTGCTATATAGTCTAGGGTAACCTTGAACTTCTAATTATCTCGCTATTACCTTCCTAGTGCTGAGATATAAGCTATCACGTCTTAGTTATATAGTGCTGGGGATTGAACCCAGGGCTTTTGCACATGTTAGACAAGCATTCTACTAACCCGCCATCATTCTATTTTTACCAGGTTGGTAATGGTTCCAGGGACTTGGGAGTACCTTAGCACAGTGCTCTGCATTCTGCATTGCACTCAACAGAACAGGGCTGCCTGCACCCCACCCCCAGCATCCTCTTAGGTCTGCTTACCATCTGATAGCTACTCCAAGAAGTTGGTTGAAAAATTGGCCCCAGCTCCAGTCTGAGGCCATGTGGTAGCTTCCAGTCAGAGGTAGCCCAGCATGGAAGCAGGGTCTTCTCAGAACCCAGGCTGGATTTTCAACCTTCCTCTTGGTTCAGCTTCATTGCCCACTTCTCACAAGGTCTGGAAGGAGTCTGTGATGGTTTCATGGCACCCTTACCCTGTCCTCCCACCCCACACTGTGGCACACACAACTGGGGTGCAGAAACAGGGACGGGGTAGAGATCCTCTCCTTCCATCTTGTCCTCCTGACCTGCAAAGAGCTCCTTGTCCTTTGGTAGTCTGGTGGGCACTGGGCATTCAAGGCCCTTCTCCTCTCTCCTCACGTGCAGTGAAGAAAAGCTGGAGGGGCTGGAGGCACCCTAGGCCAGGGCAGGTATAGCGTTAACCCGGCTCCCTGTAGGACTTGGGGATGGGTTGGTTGGGAAGGCAGGGACTCCTTGCCCAGCCACATCCAGGCTGAGAACCTTGTTGGGCTAAAGCCTGCTTAACCTGGGTTTCAGAGTAGGCACATAAGAACTTTGTATTCATTCCTGGAGGCCTTTACCCAGTCATGGAACGAGTTGTCATGTGGTGTGTACTCACACTCAGCAACAATGAGCTGACATACTCCAGTCCTGCTCTCTGGACTACTATGCTGGATTGCAGAGATGTGCTAGACTTGGGTTCCTGGAGAGGCAGAGCCCGTAGGAGGCAGTGGTCACCAATGTCCCAGCTGCTATCCCGAAGGCTCCCAGTCCTACACCACCTCCCGAAGGCGTCTCTTCCTCCCATCACATGTGTTTGGAGAGTGTTTATTTACATGTCAAGCAATGGACTTAAAGAGAAAATATTTTATTTGGATTGGGTGACATTTGAGCTACAGGCCGTGTTATGGAGGAGTGACGGGAACTGGAGGGAGGCATCTAGACCAGCTGTTAGTAGGGGAAGACACTATGTAAAATACTGAGAAAACCCTGGGGCCCCTGGCATCCCCATTCCCCTGTCCCCCACCTCCCTGTTCCCCCTGCCACCATTTGCTACAGTGCAGGCTGCAGAGAACACCAAGCAGCAGTAGGCAGCTTTGTGTGTGTTTTCTCTGTTCCCCATATCCCCTTCCTTGTGGGCTGAAGCCTAGGGCTGGTCTAAGAAAGGAAGGCTCGCCCACCCTTCCTCTTGTCCCCAGGGATCAAGAGTAAGCAAGACCACCCTTGCCCCAGCTGCCTCTTGCACAACTGTCTTTCTCACCTTGTGGAAGGGACCTGGGCTCCAGGGCATAGCAGTACTATGGTGGTGTGGAATGCTGAGGTACTGCTTCTTGAAGGCCCAAACAAGGTAGCACCTATCTTCCTTGCTGATGGGAAGAACCCTTTCTGTCTGCAGTCTGGATAAGAGTTTGCCTGCCGAGGTGGGGACAGGTGTGGAGGGTCAGTTGGTGGTCATGGGCATTGGGCTCATGAGTTACCTCTGTAACCCAATGTTAGTTTCTACTGTCAGCTTGACCCAGCCTAAAGTCACCTGAGAAGGGAGTCTCAGTTGAGAGACTGCTCAGATGACTTGGCCTTTGAGCATGTATGTGAGGCTTGTTCTGGATTATTATTTGACAGAGTCTAGCCCAGGTTGGGTTGCTCTTTTCTTTAGGTATGTTGTCCTGGACTATATAAGAGAGCCAGTTAAGCTGGGTGGGGTGCACTCCTTTAAGCCCAGCACTTGGGAGGCAGAGGCAGGCGGATTTCTGAGTTCGAGGCCAGCCTGGTCTACAGAGTGTGCTCCAGAACAGCCATGGCTACACAGAGAAACCCTGTCTCGAAAAACAAAAACAAACAAGCTAGCTGAGCATGTACCTGTGAGGGAGTCAGCAAGCAGCATTCTCCGTGGTTTCTGTTCTACTTTAGCTGTGAGTGAGTTCTCTCTTAGAGGAAATGCTTCATGGAAGAGCTAATAGGTCTGCCTTCACGTTCCTACCCTGCACTTATGCAATCATGGCCCGTGACCTGGAAGTGAAAGCCAAACAAACCCATTCCTTCTTAATTTGTTTCTGTCAGAGTGCTTTGTCAGAAATGGAAAGGAAGCTAGATTGTCCCAAGATCAGGGTCAGTGGCCTCTCCTGAGTACAGCTCGTCATGTGACAGTCACTAGGTAGACCTCAGGAAGAACTGTCTGCTCCTCCTTTTCCATAGAGGTCAGGGGTCAGGATCTAGTGGGCTGTGGTGGTACTGGAACGAGGGAACCATGTGTAGACCACACTGGAGGCTACCCCACACGGCCATGCAGACAGAGGCAGGCTTGCTTGAGCATACTCTAAATTCTTTGATCTTTACATGAGGTTCGAAATCCCCAATGGGGATAGGGGTGTGGAACTAAGCCTTGGGGTTCAGGGAGGGTGGCCTTTGACGTATTTCAAGACTGTTTTTCCGTCTGCCAGTGAGCACTCTCTCTTTAACCCAATTCTAGACCTGCTTCACCTCAGAGATAGAAGTTGGGGATGATGAAGGATCCTGGATCAGAACACACCGACTCCCTCCTTCTCAGGTCCTAGAAAGTCATCATGGATCCACAGTTAGTGACTGCAGGCAACCCTTCTATCCAGTGTTGCCATGGCTCAGCAGATAGGAGGCCACATCTAGACCTCCTGCCCCTCCAACCTTCAGGTTATCCAGAAAAGTTCACACTCCACCTAGTGAAAAGCAGGGATAAAGGGCTTCCTCGATGGTGCAAGAAGGTCACTCCCTCCCTCCTTGAGCAGAACTGTGGGAACAGGACCAGAGGTGGTCCTGAGACTTGGCCAGAAACAGAGTACCAACAGAAGCTCAATGATTACATGGTCGTGGAAGGATGTGACGTTGTCAGGAAAGCACAAGGCAAATCTTCAGTGCTGACAGAATGTGGGCACCATTGTGGAGCTGTTCTGTGTCAGAGCTGCATCTTCAGTGTGTGCCACAGTGGCCAGGACTTAGGAGGTGCATGATAGCTCTTGAATGGACAGGTTCACGGATGGACACATGGATGGATGGATGGATGGATGGGTGGATGGGTGGATGGGTGGATGGATGGATGGGCGGATGGATGGGTGGGTGGATGGATGGGCGGGTGGATGGATGGATGGATGGATGGATTGATGGATAGATGACGGATGGATGAATGGGTAGATGGATGGATAGGTAGATGGATGACATGGGTGGGTGGATAGACAAGTGATAAACAAGGATGTAGATGAATGAATAGATGACATTAATAAATGAATGAGAGGAGAGATGGATATCTGAATGATATGCATGAATGGATGGAGGGCATTCATGGTTGGATGGATGAATGGATGAACAGATGAACTGCATGAATGGATGAATGGATAGGTGAGGAGATTGGTGAGGAAGAGCTCGGGGTGTCACTCATGGTAATCACAGAGATGTGCCAACTATTTCCTTCATTATTTTGGGTGCTCACCATTTACTGTTGAGTCCTTCTGAGTCCCTCCTTCTGGCCCTGTGGCTTTGCTACTGACCCCTGTGGTCCAATCCTTGTCTGATTCTCTCTGTTCTTTAACCTACCTGAGTCCTCCTGGCCCCACCCCCTGCAGTTCCACATCCTACTGTCCCCTGAGGACATTTCTCTTGCACTCACCTTTCACCGATACCCAGGTTTGTTATTGGACACCTTAGTTACGCCAGTTTGCCTGGAGCACCATGGCCTCCCGAGCATCATGTGAAGTGGATATTGCTTATTTTGTGCTCAATTTCCACAGAGAGGAAGCAAATCTCAGACAGGCTCCAGGCCACACAGCCAAAGAATGGCCGAGCTGGCTAGTTTTCCTCACCCGACTGTCTATGTGTGGAGTATTCTCTGCCCCTGTGCCACTGAAAGTTGAGGTTCAACTCCCCTGCAGCTCTGAACTTGTGGTTGAAGTGGGCACTGAAAGCTGTTCTACTTTGGTAGGAATCCCACAATCCCCTTATCAGGGTCTTCAGAGAGGAGAGCAATCATTGAAATGAGCTGGGAGCCTCCCCTCCTTCCACACTTTGGGTGACTTGTCATGGCCACAGGGACCCAGCACTGCAGATCCACCAGGGCTGCAGAGCCCAGCTGGAGAGGCAAAGATGCCATTGAGCATACAGCCTGTGCAGAGGCCTTGGAAACCAGGGAGGTAGTAATTCTGCCTGGGATGGAGAAAAAGCCCAAAATAAACCTGAGAGACTATGCTGTCTTCCAGACAGCACGCAGCTGTCCCTGCAGCTTATTGTCGGAAAGTTTCAGACTAAGCCCTGTCCTTAACCAGAATATATTACATATTCTCTTCCAGGATAGTGTAATGGATAGTGTTTGATGGTAGCACCATGTGGCAGAATGGACCCCAAGCACAGAGAACTCGACACCTGACACAGCCCTGGGTCACCTTTGTTTGCTGTACTATTTCCAATGTGGTCTTCAGAGTGCTAGAATGTTCTGGTACTTTCTCCCCCGGCCCTGAGCCCACGGAGAGGAAATCACTGGGCCCGTGTGGGACACCTTGACAGGCCTTGCCTTGCCTGCTGCTGCACGCTGAGCCTTACTTTCCTTGGTCACGGAATAGGGGTTGATAGGCATACTGTGATGGCACAAGGGAGACCATGAGCGGCTCCTTCACCCTGTGCTCAGTGGAAACATTCTCATTCCTGGTCACAGTCACCAGTCAAGCCTGATGAGCTGGGAGGACCCAGTCCCTGTCTCAAGCTGGCTTTTGCTCTTGCGGGGAGGGTGTGTGCACATTGTGTTCATGGTCTCTGCAGGCTCTTGATCCGACACTGTCTGCATGTCTCGATGAGAAAAAAGTGTCATGCGTGGTTCTGTGAGCTCCGCTGCTCCGTGAGAAGGTGTCTCCTGAGCAGCTGGAAAGTTCCAGATTCAGCTTTGTGGGGTCGGTCATCTGGGCTATGACTTGTACCTGTCATCTTTGGGTGGACATGTGGTGCTACCACTCTGGGGCTATGGACAATACTGCTATTAGAGAGAAAGTGTGTGTGTGTGTGTATGAGTGTATGTGTGTATATATGTGTGTATGTATGTGTATATATATGTGTGTGTATGTATATATGTGTGTGTGTATGTATGTATATATGTGTGTGTATGTATATATGTGTGTGTGTATGTATGTATATATGTGTGTGTATGTATGTATATATGTGTGTATGTATGTATGTGTGTGTATGTATATATGTGTGTATGTATGTATATATGTGTGTGTATGTGTGTGTGTATGTATATATGTGTGTATGTATGTATATATGTGTGTATGTGTGTGTGTATGTATGTATATATGTGTGTGTTTTTATGTGTGTGTGTATGTGTGTGTGTATGTGTGTGTGTATGTATGTGTATATATATGTATGTGTGTGTATTTGAGAATGTGTATGTATGTATGTGTGTGTATGTATGTATATGTATGTATATGAGTGTATATATATATGTGTGTGTGTGTGTGTGTGTGTATGCTTGCATTGGCCTGAGTTCCCTTTTTCATCTTTGTGGATGAAATGACTTGGGGAAATTTGTTTCCGTGTTTGTTCTAGTTTCCAGGTTTGGAACTGTTGGGTTATATGGTAATCCCATGTTTAACTCAAAAAAAAAAAAGCGAGCATTACATCTTATGATATACCCCTCAGTACTGGAGGCTAATGGCGACAGGGACGTGCCCCCCTGAACCTACGGCAGATGCATTTGTGCTTGGTAACTGTAGTAACAGTGAGCACCAAGCTAGCAAGTGTGCAAGAGGTGTTTGGTAGATGGATGGATGCCCTGGGATGGATGGGTGGGTGGGTGGATGGATGGATGGATGGGTGGATGGATGGATGGATGGGTGGGTGGGTAGATGGATGGATGGATGGGTGGGTGGGTGGGTGGATGGATGGATGGATGGATGGGTGGATGGGTGGGTAGATGGGTGGATGGGTGGATGGATGGGTGGGTGGATGGGTGGATGGGCGGGCGGGCGGTCGGATGGATGGATGAATGGGTGGGTGGATGGATGGATGGGTGGATGGGTGGATGGATGGGTGGGTGGTTGGATGGATGGATGGGTGGATGGATGGGTGGGTGGATGGGTGGATGGATGGGCGGGTGGGCGGGCGGGTGGGTGAATGGATGGATGGGTGGATGGTTGAGTGAATTGTTAGGGAGAAGGATAGACAAGTAGAGAGATGGGCAGGTTCGTGGCTGGCTGGCTGGCTACTGACTAGATAAAAAGGTGGATAAATGGATGGGTGGGTGAGAGCAGGGATGGGTGGAGGGTTGATTAATGGAAGGGCAGACAGGCAGATAGGTGGGTGGATAAGTGGATGGATGGATGACGAGTGGATGGGGGAGTGGGAAGGTGAATAATGGATGGTCAGCTACTAGATGAATGGAAAGGTAGAGAAGAACATAAGTGGGTGGGTGAGTGGAAGGGGAGATGAGTGGGCTAGCCCCTAGGTGGGCCAACTTAGCTTACGTAGCTCTTCACAGCAGCATCTGCTGGGAAGAAGAGTGCCCCTGAGAACAGCTCCTCTCAAGATCTCTTCTAGGCTTCTCTCCAGGCTGTGCCGCTGGATTCCCAGATCCCCATGAGTATCTGTGCTGTTTGCTCAGGAGCCTTTGTCTTTTTGCAGGGTGACATCCAACAGTTGCTCTTCGTCTCCGACCACCGGGCTGCCTACGATTACTGTGAGCACTACAGCCCCGACTGTGACACCGCGGTCCCCGACACACCTCAGTCCCAGGACCCTAACCCAGATGAATATGTGAGTCATCACTGGTTGGGATCATGGTGGCAGCACAGGCTGAACCCCAGGATGGTACAGAGTCAGCCAGGACACTGTAGTTATGAAGGACTCTGGAAGCCACAGGACCGAGTTTTCAGCGAACTGTAGGGGAAGCAGTGTGTGACGTCTGATCCACTTTACCACAGAGGAGCTCCCCTCCCCCCACCTTGATCAAGTCTCTCAAGGAAGTGTCACCAACCACTGTGTCCCTTATCCCTCCACACACATCCTTAGATGAATGCAGATAGACAGGTGCCCTCTGCCCTCAGGCTGTGGCCTCAGCTGATTTTACAGTAGGGCATGCTCAGCCCTGTGTATAGTGGTCCTGACCCCCAGAGTAGTAATAACTTTGAAGAGAAGCCATGTCTGTCCCCTTTGTCCCACTCTGCATGTCCCATTCTGCTGGGTCACTCTCCTCATCGCCTGTACCCTCCTCCAGGCCCCACCAGGTCCCTGGTTTACACTGAGGCCAGAGTGCTTGCTAGTGACTGAGAGTCCCTCTCACGGGCTACCCATGCTTTGGGGCTAAAGGTCAACCTTGCTGGTCTGGGTTTGGTTTCTATGGGTCAAATGTAACCACTTTTGCTGACCTCTCTGGGGAATGTGTGGGGTCGTCCCTCCCCATGCTAGGTTTCTGGCGCTTGTTCAGCTTCTCAGGGAGAGGCTGAGGGAAGAGTCCTGTCTGAGGACTCCTGGGACTTGACAGTGCCTTATGACGTCTGCTTTTCCACCCAAGTTGGGGCAAGGTGGTTGCCAGGATGCTCTGATAATAGATTTGTTTCCTCTCCATGTGGGCACGGTTGACCTCAGTACCCGGAAGGAGAGGGTGAGACCTATTACTATGAGTATCCATATTATGAAGACCCTGAGGACCCAGGAAAGGAGCCTGCCCCCACGCAGAAGCCAGTGGAAGCCGCCAGAGAAACCACGGAGGTTCCTGAGGTCTGATCCAAACTGGGCTGGGCTAGGGAGGTTCCTGGTCCCTCCAGGCAACAGGGTTGAGAGCCAGAGGCCATGGACATTGTACCACACACCTATAATTCTATCCCTTGGGAAGCTGAAGTGGGGTAAGCATGAGTTCTAAGCCAGCCTGGGCTAAAGGGTGAGAGACCACCCCATACCCAAACACATACATGGAAGCTTACACTGTGGTTGGACATTTCCAGGTGTGTCACTAGGGGGTCCTCCATCAGTTCATGGCACTCTTGGTACCTGGTGCACACATAATGGCAGCCTCCCTCATTTTCTCTGCCTTGCAGGAATCAAGGGCCTTGGCTGAACTCCATGCCCACACTTTGCTGTTGACTATCGTACTAGAAGGATGCTGGCATGGGAGCTTGGGGAATCCTGCATCCAGGTACCCTGACTGCCTCTTGTATCCTCTGCCCACAGAAGCAGACCCAGCCCCCGCCCAAAGCCCCTACAGTGCCTGAGACCAGCGACACGGCCGGCAAGGAGGACAATCCGGAGATCGGGGACTATGACTACATGCCCACTGACGATTACTACACTCCATCCCCATATGAAGACTTTGGCTATGGCGAGGAAGGAAAGAACCCTGAGCAGCCCACCAACCCTGAATCAGGGGCCGAGAGCCCCACCAGCACCACTGTTACCTCCAACACCTCCAATGTAATTGCCTTGCTTTCCCTTTGTGTTGATCTAGGACCACGGGTGGAGAAGGGGCAAAGGCTGTGTGTGGCTCTAGGTCACTGCGGAGCACTGACCTCCTTGGGTGGCCTTCCTTGCGTATGCCCCGCACACTGGCTCCTGAGTCCTCTGTGGCAGGGTTTGAGTGGGGTTTAGAAGCCATTGGCTTTTCTGAGTTTATTTCAGTTCCCTCCTGCAAAATAGGTGGAAGATCTGTGGGCTCTGCGTTCTTGCTCTCAGGTAGCTCAGATAACACTGTAGTTTTAGGGTACAGGAGTACCACCCATGAACATTGTTGGTGGTTACCCATGTAGCCACAATAAATCTCACGGGGCACCGTGTTCTTCACTAATGGAAAGAACCTCAGTTTCCGGTGTGCAAACTCAAATCAGCAACTGAACGCAGACCTCCCCAGGGATGGAGTCAGCTCTGAGGGACACTGCTGCTCCGTCCTGCCCTGGCTTGTTATAGTGTCTTGGGTAGTCTGGGGAACCATCCAAATGGTGGCTAGGAGGTGTGCTGAGAGGCTGTGGGGGCCACAGGATTCCTCATGGAATCCCCCATGGGTGTTAGCTTTAGATGATCTGAGGTGGGACCACTGGCTGCTATATGCAGGAAGTGCAGGCTCAGTGCCTGCCAGGCAGGTGGCTAGCCTCCCCGAGTGACCCCTGCTACTTTTCTCCCTTAATCTGCAGCCAGCTCCATCTCCAGGGGAAGGGAAGGAAGACCTGGGTGGTGAGTTCACTGAGGAAACCATCAAGAATCTAGATGAAAACTACTATGACCCATACTTTGACCCTGACTCCGACTTCAGTGTCTCTCCATCGGAGATAGGGCCAGGCATGCCGGCTAACCAGGACACCGTCTATGAGGGGGTAAGAGACTCGGCTTCTCTCTGAATCTCAGGGCATCTAGGTGGTAGGAAAAGGCCAGTACTTCTAGAAGTCTGAGGGTGACTGAGGGAGGCAAGAGTGACATGGGCTGCCATATATTTTAATAATTAATTAATTAACAAATTAATTAATTTGAGACCCCATCTCACTATGTAGCCCTGGCTTTCCAGAAACTCTATGTAGACTAGACTGGCCTGGTACTCACAGAGATCCACTTGCCTCTGCCTCCCAAGTTCTGGGACTAAAGGCAAGTGCCACCATGCCTGGCTGAGCTTCATTCTTTAAAGTAGCCTCTCTGACTTCCATTATGGTCCTCTGTGCCCCATTGCCTGACTATGCTGGTGTATACATGGCTAGGGGTGCGAGCTTGGCCTTGGGTAGAGCATCCTTGTCCAGCTAGGTTCTATGGCCTGCTTGGGTCTCAGGTCATTCCAGCTTGCTATCCCCCTTCCAGTCATGAAGAGAGGTGCCTAGGTGCAGGGAGCACCCTGGTTTTGCACAAGTTTTGTGTCATGTGGATTTTCTGTTCCTTTTCTCTCTCCCCATTTTTCCTTTGGAATCTTACACAATCTCCACCCCCAGATCGGAGGACCTCGAGGTGAGAAAGGGCAAAAGGGAGAACCAGCCATCATTGAGCCGGTAAGGATTTCTGTTGTTGTTGGTGGTGGTGGTGTGTATCTCTGAGCTGTGGTGTTCTCTGACAAGCTCATGATGGTTTGTAGGGTGTGACCAGACTGTGGGTCCCACTGTCTGTCTACCAGGCCATGCAAGAACCGCCCCCCCCAATATACTCTGCATCCTTGGTATTACAGATTCTTAGAAGAGGCTCTTGGAGTCATGGAATATTCTAGAGCTTGGTGAAGGTGATAGATCACAAGGGTTTGGCCTTGTAGAGAAGGCAGAGGGTCAGAACATCTCTGCAGAGATTTCCTCAAAAGAAGGGACACAGACCGTGAGCGGGAGGCATGGGAAATTAGGTGTGGGCAGGGGGCAGTTAGTTAAGTACTTCACCAGTCTGTGCCCTTTATGCCTCCATTTGAGTCTGTTTGCTGCAACCACTGAAACAGGAAAGACCTGAAGCTATGCCAAGGGAATGTAAGCAGCTTTGAGGTAGGATTCTCCTCTGAGTAAAGCCCCATGCATGCCATTAGGCAGTGGAATCCTGGATAAGTTAGCACAAGGGCCTGTAGAGACTGTGTGATGCTGTGCAATCCATGCCCCTCCTGGGTCAGAGCTTTGTGGATCAGGCATCCCTGTCCAGCTTGGTGCTGCAGCCTGCTTGGGTCTCAGAATTGCTGAGGTCAGAGCCTTGACCCCAGACAACAGAAAGCTGTGTGATTGGCTGAGCTGGGCTTAATAGACGTGGGAATGTGGACTCAGAATTGGCTTTGCCCAGAGGAGCTGGCTACTGAGGTCATCCATCCTAGCATCCTGTGAGTACCCAAGGGAGGAAGCACTTGTCCTACATCATGGCCATTGCAAGGCTGAACAGCTGTCAGCTCCACTGCCAGGACCAGCCCCTGGGACTGAGTTTATAACGTGACTTTGGGGCTTCCTAGGAGAGAGAACCAGCCTCACAGGGCCCACACCCTATTGCAGGGAAAAAGCCTTGTTTGGCAGTGCTTAGTAGGCCAGTGGGCCAGGGCAAGCTCCCTGACTTGGCCTCTCCTGGCCAAGGGGAGCTTTGGATGGAAACCTTTTTCTGGTTCCAAGGGCTCCGCCTGCTACTTATGCCCCTGGCTCCCCCTGGCAGTGAGTCTGAGGACACAAAGCCTCTTCCCAGATCCCTTCCTAGATCTCTCTGTGGGTCCAAAGAAGAGAATCCTTACCTGAGGCTATAGGATCAGGGCATGGATTGCATACCGCAAAGCATGCAGAGCATAAGGTTAGCCTAACCTTGGGGCTTTTTGCTCAACCCCATGAGAAATCTCAACCCAAGTTCATGTTCACGGCAGAAGGAAGTCCTGAAGGGGAGCATCTTAAGGGACTGGGGCCAACTTATCTCCTGGAATATGTCTGAGGCTTATTCTCTTCCACACCAGCGGAAGGCTGCAGCACAGATGGCCTCTCTGCTGTGCTGGACCTTAGAGCACCACCTCAACTGGGCTTGGCCCCAGGTGGACTTGGCCATCACTTGCGGCCCATTGATGGGGTCCCTGATGCTTCTTTCCTGAGTCAGGGCAGTGAGATTCCAGAGAAGGAAGGCTCTGTAGGCTTCACGGTTGGTCCCCAGTTTCAGAAGTGGTTGGATCATACCTTTGAATAATGTGTACTTGAGCTTGGTGTATGTAGAGTTGGTACCCCAGTTCTGGGAGGAGAGAGAGGCATGGAGGGAGTCCCACTAGAGGGCTGCCCTGAAGGAGGCTGTGAGTGAGGGTGGGCCAGAGACAGCACTGAGAACGTAGAGGCGGTCTGCCAGACACCCATCTCTAGATGGTCCATTTCCTCTACTCTGGGAGCAGCACAAGCCATCTGGAGACAGTTACAGAAGGCCCCCACCCCCTCCTGAAGCTTGCTTCTTCCCAGCTTCCTCACAGAGTCCACAGGGTCTTTGGTGAGTCCCCATGGAGAGAAATATAAACATTTGGAATTGTCAACCTGGAGAATCACCAGGTGTCTTCACAGTCTTAACCATACATAAACAGATGGAGGCCCTGGGGACTGGTGGTGTATACCCTGCCCTGTATTGGGGTGGCTGCCGTTCCCTGTTCCCCACACCTGTCCCACAGAATGGGTTTACAACAGCTGGGCACAGGGTCAGTCCATTCCTGCATCCAGGAGGAGGACCTGGCAGGCCTTTCCCACTGAGGTTCAGCTCCTCTCATCTGTCAGAAAACCAGGGGGGTCCTCAAAAGGACAGGTCTGGCTTGGCTGAGATGAGGCAGATCCAGCAATATCCTTGGCATCAGCCCACACTGGGGTCAGGGACCACTAAGTCCTGATTTGATACCTCTTACCTGTTGGACCCCAAGCTATTCCTGGTTTATTCTCTCTTGAGGCCATATTTCAGGTATCCCAGGCTGGCCTTATAGGTAGTTGAGGATGAGTTTGAATTCCTGGTTCTTCTTCCTTCCTCTTCTGAGTTCTGAGAGCATGCACCATACCCAAACTATAGTGCTGAAGTTCAAACCCAGGGTTTTGGGTATGCTAGGCAATCTGCCATGCGAGCCCCAGCCCCAGATCTGTCATTGCTTTTAGTTCTGCTAAGATGACAGATGTACCACCGTTAAGGGTGGGAGCTGCAAATGATACCACATACCTGTGATACTGGGGAGATTGAGGCAGAAGGATCTGAGCTCGGGGCTAGCCTAGGTTATAGAGTGAAAAGTAAACAACCACCTTCAGTTTGGCCAAGCCTGAGGTCTTCTATTTCTGAGTTTTATTTAACCATAAGTATTTAAAGAAACAAAACAGCACAGCTTTTCATTTTAGTGTGTGTGTGTGTGTGTGTGTGTGTGTGTGTGTGTGTGTGTGCGCGCACTCACGTGCGTGCATTTTGGTATCGATATGTGCAGTACATGCCTGTGGATGTATGGACATATATGCAGAGGCCAAAGGTAGATGTCAGTTGACTTTCTCAACTCAATTGCTCTCCACTTTATTTCCTAAAGATTAAAAAAAAAAAAAAAAAAAAAGATTAATATGTCGAAAGTGTCTGCAGGTGCCCTTGGCATCCTGAAGATGGCTCCCCTAGAATTAAGATGGTTGTGAGCTCAGCCATTGGCTAGACTGCTGAGCTAGTGAGCTCCAGGTACACACCACCATGCTAGCTTTTAGGTTTTTATTATTTTTTCTTTTTCTTTTTTCTTTCTTTTTCTTTTTTGGATACTGGGGATCTAGACTCAGTTCTAGATCATGCTTGCACACTTTATTGACTGAGCCATCTCTGCAGCCCTCAAGTAGGATGCTTTGATACTCCTGAAGTACATACAGTGAAGAGCTGAGTCTGCCACCCAAAGTCACGGCTTTTCTTTGTGTGAGTGTGGGGCAGCATGTGCGGGGCTGTTTAGGGAGTTAGTGAGTTAGTGAGGGTAGCTGAGTTTATTTCTGACAGGCCACCGGTGAATGCAGCCCTGTAAGCCACAGAGACCGTCTCCTGTAGTTCTGAGCCCCGGTGCATTTGGTGGCAGTGGGTTGATGAGGTACAGGGTAAGGATAGCATGCCTCAGAAGGCCATGGGACCAGGGCTAGTTCCTCTAGCCACATGCCTTTTCCTTTTGTTGTGACCTGGGGTGATCCAGGACTGGCCTCGTGAGATCCAGTACTGCTACCCCCACTCTGCAGAACAACAGCGTGTGTATCTGGAAAGGCAGCTGCTGTCTCCTGGGCCCTGCAGTGGTTCCCCCTAATCTCTCTTCCCCACTTCTGAGTCTTCCCAGCTGCCTGTCAGAGGAAATGGGAAGTAGGGAGATGAGCTGCTTGGATGAGTTCTCTGTGTACATCGCACGCACAAACGTTTCTCTTCAGCGCATCTGTGTAAACATGGTGTACAGCTTCCCAGAGGCCAGGAGACCTCATAGGCAGTGTGGATAAGGCACGTGTGCGTGCGTGCGTGTGTGTGTGTGTGTGTGTATGGGGGGTACTTTGCAGCCCCTAGTCAGTTGCACCTCACCTCATCCCCACTCCTTAGCTGTGGTGATCAGCCTGCCAGGGCCTCACACCTACCCTTGAGTAGGTCTTTTAACCTGTCAAGACTAAGCCCAAGTTTGACAAGAGAGTTGTGTTCTCAAGGGCGTATCTGAGGCATTCTGGCAGCTACCATCCCAGGAGAATAGCCGTTCCTTGTTTCCTTTGGCTGGGAGACTAGAAAGGGACCTGGCCCAGGGACAAGGCCTCTAGCCATCTTCTCCATTATTCCTGTAGTCTTGAGAGTGAACAGGGAGATGCTATGCCTGTCTCACATGTGGCTAGGCTGCACACATGCAAGTGTCACGACAGGGTCCTACAGCTGTCTACCCAAAGCCTGCCTCAGTCTCCTGAGTACAGCCCCGCAGGCCTCTTGTGCTGATGTTGCCTCCTTTCCCTCGTGTCCCAAGCTCAGATCCTCTCTCCTGAAGTATACACGGGACTCAGAACATTCAGCATGTTCTGGGTGGGTAGTGGTGGGGAGACCAAGAGAAATCTGGGGTACATTTTGAAAGAGGACATCTAGAATACAGATCCCAGAGAAGAAAAGCTCTCCTTTCAAGACAGAGCCAATAGACACTAGGTGTCCTCCTTTGGGGATAGGGCCCAGGAATGATGGGAAGAAGACAGTTGTGGGTCAGGTGATATCAGCAGCGTGCTGGGCAGGGAGGAGGGACGGGGCGTTCTGCGGGCTGGGGCAGGAGGCCTGACCATCCTCAGGAGGCCTGACGAGTCTCAGCTTTCTTAGCTTTAGCCTTCATCAGTCCAGTGGAGTGCCTGGGCCTGGGGTCCATTCAGCCTTGGGCAACTGGATACTCTTCAGGTAGATGGCAAAGACAGGAGTTGTGTTTGGGGCCTGTTCTCTCATCCAGCAAATTGTGGTGCTTTTGTCAAAGTTGTGTTTGAGGGGAGCCTGTGGGCCCCTCATCACTGGCTGGAGTCTGCTATGACTTGGAATGCAATGATAGTCAGCGAGCGCTCCCAGCACAGGCCATGAGCCCTAGCAGGACTGACTGATCTTTTGGCTGACTTGTAAATCTATGAACTGTTGTCTACCCAGTTTGGAAGCTGGGTTGGACCCCCGATCTCAGATGTCCCTTTCTCTTCCTCTCTGCAGGGAATGCTGATAGAGGGGCCCCCTGGCCCTGAAGGCCCTGCTGTGAGTGCCTGGTTTTATTTTCCTCTGTCTTCTGGGATGAACTATTCGGGGAATCTCCTCACCTTTGCAGATTCCTTGCCTCTCCTTCTGCTCTCACTTAACTGGAAGAGAAGGTCTTTGTCCTGAGGCCAGGTCCGAAACTCTGTCTTGACTTTATTTTTAATTTCAGGGTCTTCCAGGACCTCCAGGAACTACGGGTCCTACTGGCCAAATGGGTGATCCTGGAGAAAGGGTAAGAGTCCAGTTCAGTTCCAAGACCATACACTCTGGGGGTTGTCTGTGTATCCTTCCTCCTGTCTGTAGGCTGTCTTCCCTCATTCCTCTCTGCTCTGAATCCTGTATTGTTTTTCAATGTAGAAATGACAGTAGGGACAGCCGTTTCTTCCTCAAATTGCCCCTCTCCCCAGGGCACCCCATGTCACCCCCGCAAATCTTTATGGGCTTGATTGTCACCTGGCCCTGTGCCAGGAACATAAGAACCAACCTGAGTCCAGAGGCAGCCAGCAGTCAGCCGTAAGCCCTCAGCAGTAGCTCTATATTATGTCAGTGGCCCCAAGTGTCATTTTAAGTGACAGCTTGGGTGCTTCCTCTGTGCCTTGCAGGAGCAGCTACTGACATGGAACCTGCATTAGTTCTCACACTAGCCCTTCTTATTAGAAATCAAGCCACTGGCTGGGGATGTTTTAGGTGGGATGTAAGGTACACCATGGGGCCATGAGCTTCTTCTGATACTCGGTGGTGGGTTCATGCACTGAAGCCTGTGGGTTTCTGAATCAGTCCCTCCCTCCCTCCTTCTCTCCCTCCTTCCCTGCCTGCCACCTTTCTTTTCTTCCCTTTTTACTGGCTCATCTAATGAATACCATCATCAGAAATCAGACAGTCAAGTTGTAGATGGCGACAGACATATGTGGGGTAAGGACAGGCGTTTGTCCCTGATTCTTGGACCAGCACAGTAAGGTGTTCAAGCAGGAAATGAAAAGGCAGATTACGGTGTGGTCACGTGGTAGGATGTCCTGTAGGATGTTTTGCTGGCTAGGGCAGCAGTTGGTTTGGGCAGTGCTGGGTAAATGGTAAGGTCAGGTGCCTGTAGATACAGGGAAGCCTGGGAAGGGCTCTGGATGTCAGTCAGAAAGAATAACCAACCTCATAGGAAGGTTAGAAGGACATGGAATGAGAGGTGACAAGCCAGCTTTGTGGGGAGCACCATTAGTTGGACACTTACAGGGTGGGGCCAAAACCTTTTTGTGAACCATCTAGGCTGTCAAAGGGACTCATTTTGCAAGGCTGGATGACCCCTGAGAGAGAAGAGCAGGCAGGGCCAAGCAGTGAGACCACCTGCCACAATGTTCTTGGCAGCCTGGGCATTGGAGCCCAGAGCAGGTGGCTGTGTTGAAGGTATGCAGGATGCAAGGGTGACCAATCCTCAGGGATAGCTGCAAGAGCACATGCCTATGATGCTCAGGGAACTAAATGCCCTGCTAGGACGTCCCCTCACTGGCTCTGTAAAACAGCAAAGCAAAATCAATTTTGCTGAAGACTTTTCCTCCTCCAAACTTGCCACTATCAATGGAAGTTGTAAGAGTGGGCGTCCCTGCTAACTGGATTCAGTTTGGGGATCTAAGTTCGCTTTGTAAGGAGATCTGATCTCTCTGTCACGTCCTCAGCCCCTGTAAGCCAGGGATTGCGAAATGTTCCTGAACATACTTAAGGTTGCTCGGGTTGGCTCTGTGCTCCCATGGGTGGTCTTTCCTCTTCTTCGCACCTATCTCTGGGTCTCTCTAAATGAGTGGGTGCTCTCTCCTGTCCTTCAATCCCTGACCACATGCGGAACTGAGGGCTGGATGAGGGATGAACGTCTTCCTCATTCAGCCAGGAGAGTGTGAGGCTGCACTTTTCAGTCTCCGTTCTGGTGGAGACAGCAGGGGCTGTGTGGCAGGAGTGGGGCTGCCCCCCCACCCCCGCCTTTCTCAAGCCTCCAGCCTCCAACTAGAAACAATCCCCTGCCTTTTCTGAATTTCTTACATCTAACTCAGCTCCCTCACTCCCCATCCCCCCAGCCCCTATCATGTTGCTCCTTTCTAGAACATTCCATGCGATGGAGTCTTGTTGCTCTGTGCTTGCCTAGCCTGTTTTCTGATCTCTCGTTCTCATACTGCTGCTCAGCTCTGTCTCTTTGTCTCTCTGACCAATTTTCTTTCCTCCCTGCCTGCAGGGTCCCCCTGGGCGCCCAGGTCTTCCTGGGGCTGATGGCTTGCCTGGTCCCCCAGGAACCATGCTCATGCTGCCGGTGAGTGTCTTTAACTGGGGTAGGGAGTTGCAGTGGGTGGGTCCTGGAAGGGTAGGTGTATAAGGATCTGTGGGGTCCCAGGAATAGGGTTGGGTGGGGGGTATTTGCAGCTGTTATAGGTCCATATAACCCAGTCTGTCATTGGTATCAGTAGGAGAAAGGAAAATCCCACTCTCTTGGGGAGGCTCCTGGGGAAGTCTGCCTCAAGGCTCTTTGTGACACTGGCTAGACTCCCATCTCCCAAAAGAATCAATCAGTGATTGTAGGTGGGAGAGAAATAGGGACTTCATTGGAAGCTATCTGTGTGGTCAGATATCATCTAGAACCTTCTAGATGCTGCTTTCCACTGGAGTTAATCCTAAGTACTAAGAATGAAGCCCAGGCTCACATTCTCTGTGTCCGTGATAAGAGGAGAGTGGTCCCCCAGGCCATTCATTCAGAGATGAAGGACTTGGAGCTCAGAGAGTGGCTGAAGGCCAGCCTGGCTCCAGAATTCCAAACCCAGAAGTTTCTTAGACATCTTTGTCCTGGTATCCAGCACCCAGCCACTGCCGCTGGCACAGGGGTCTCTGTGGTTACAGGAGACCACGAAGGGAGGGGTATATGCCCAGGGCTCCTGCTTATCCTCTGGAGAACAACTAGGGCCCTTGCAGAAGTGCTCTCATGATGGAGGGTTCTAGGTATGTCAGGCCTAACAAACAAACTTGGGTAAGTGAAGGAGTTAGAACCCGGCAGAGCTGGATCAGCCCCTCAGCCACCTTGATCTAAATTATTTTCTTTCACCCTCCTCTCCCTCACTGTGTCTGAGTACCATGTCCTCAGGACTGTGTCCTCAGCACTGTGCCATCAGTACTGTGTCCTTAGCACTGTGCTCTCAGTACTGTGTCCTCAGCACTGTGTTCTCAGCACTGTGTCCTCAGTACTGTGTTCTCAGCACTGTGTCCTCAGCACTGTGCTCTCAGTACTATGTCCTCACACTGTGTTCTCAGCACTGTGTCCTCAGCACTGTGCTCTCAGTACTGTGTCCTCAGCACTGTGTCTTCAGTACTGTGTTCTTAGCACTGAGCCCCCAGGACTCTGCCCTCAGGACTATGTTATCAGCACTATTCTTTCAGTACAGTGACCTTGAGACAGCTGATATGAAGGAGGACAGGAAGTTGGCAGGTTCCACTCTCTAAGGGCTAATGCTAAAGAACGCAACATTTGGCACACATGTTCTCTTCTTACGGTCTCAGAACAAGAGCACCAGCTGCACTTTACCCCCAAGATGCCTGTTGTACTGAGGGAGACCTAACATGGAACCAGGGTGTCCCCTGTAGGCCCCTTGTACCCAGCCCAGTTTCTTTGGTCCTTGCCCACTCTTTGCAGTGATGAGGGTCTGTGGTTCATCAGAGTGCAAAACAACAGAGGTTCAAAGTCCTCTGTGGGCACAGGGCAGGTTTCAGGTGTCTAAGGCAAAGAATGACAGGAGGGGCTGTAACATGTGGCCCAAGGCCAAGCACACAGGTTCTGGGACTAGGAGTCTCTGCTTTACTTAAGGTCCATGAGACCCTGGAGTCAGAGTGGATGCCACGTCCCATCTCTGGTGACTTTTCACCTTGCTCTTGCAGTTCCGGTTTGGAGGCGGTGGTGATGCCAGTTCTAAAGGCCCCATGGTCTCTGCCCAGGAGTCCCAGGCCCAGGCCATCCTCCAGCAAGCCAGGGTAAGTAATGTGGACCCCTGGGGACTTGTGTGACAGAGCTTGTCTCTGATGTATGCAGAGACTGAATGAATGTCCCACAGTTTGCCTGGTCAGGAACCTAGGGAAGGCTGGGTCCTCCATGCCCAGCTGGAGAATGTGGGAAACTTACAGAGAGCTTTCAGGGGAGTTCTGTCCATGGTTAGGGGTAAGAGGCCTCTGGGCCTCTGCAGCTTGTCTAGCCCAGTGAACCCCTCTTCTGCCCTGTGCAGACACTCACCTCCGTGCCAGGCCCTGCACTTGGGGCTAGCTACAGGGAAATGAACCGCTCAGGGATCCAGGTGGGGGTGGGAGAGCAGGTGGTTGACTCAGGCTCTTAGGGCTGGGGTTGAGATTGGGTGCATGGCTACACCCCTTCTAGGGGAGCTCCCAGATCCTGGGTCCCTCACTCTGGGCCCAGAATCTTTCATGGACCCCCAAGGTTCTTGCACTGGGTCCAGGATCTCTCACGCTGAGCCCAGGCTCACTTGGTCTGGGTTAAAGGTTCCCTCCTTCCCGAGTGAGCACATCTACAGATGGCATCATTAGAGACCCTGCCTCCAGATTGCTGGTTGCCAGTGACTGGCCCCAATGTCGCCACTTCCTGTGGGGTGGACAAGTGGGCGATCCTCTGGGGTAGTGTGGAGAAAGCCAACATAGAATCCTCACTTGGGAAATATTGGCACCACTCTGCACAGCTCAGAGGAGACATTACTGGCAGAGTATGCTGGGGTAATTGAAGAACAGTTTCAGTACTGAGTGGATGCCATGGAACAGGCTAGCCAGGGATAAAGCCAGAGTCACATGAAGCTCTATGTGTGACGAGGTTTGCTGGCCTGTGCCTGCCTGGCCAGCCTTTAACCTGTGTGCATTTTAGTAGAAGCTGAGAGAAGGGCTTTATGGTTTGTTTGTTTTTTAAAATGTATTTTTTCCCCTCTGAGTGAGTGATTTCCCGCACGTGTGTGTCTAGTGCCCACAGAGGCCAGGAGAGGGCATCAGATCACTTGGAACTGGAGTTACAGACGGTTGTGAGCCACCATGTGGGTGATGGAAATTGAACGTGGGTCCGCTAGAAGATGTGCTCTTAACCCTGAGCCATCTCTCCAGGCCTGAGTTTTTTTATTTTTTGGAATGTTTTAATTTTGTATATTTTTATTTGTAAATTTTAAAAAGTATGTTTTATTATTGTGCATGTATTGGTGTATTTACCCATGTGTGTGCCTGTGTGGGGAGCCTGGGGTGAATGTCGGGTACTTTCCTCTCACTCTCTAGCTTTATTTTGAGACAGCATCTCTCATCAAACCCGGAGCTCACTGATTTGGCTGGGTTGGCCTGCCAGGGAGCTTCAGGAATCCATCTGTTTTTGCCTTCCCAGGACCGGGGCTAGAGACAGGTGCTGGAACATCTGGCTTTTTACATGTGTACTGGGAATCCTAACTCAGATTCTCATGTTTGCGTGGCAAGCGGTTTACCAGCTGAGCCTTCTCCCGAGTCCCCAGATCATTTTAAAATGCAAAATAATCTTCCAAAATTAACATGGCACTGTGGTGGGGGTTGTAACCCTGCAGCAGGCAGCTCTTTGGGAAGACAAGTTGAGCCTGTGTGATGGCCGGCAGGAGCCACACCAAGTAGGAGGAGGGTCAGTGCATGACTGAGAGCCCAGGGCCCATAGGCTCCACTGTACACACCTCTCTTGCTATTACAGAGTACTTTGTGTACTTTCCAGAAGTGAAGTCTAAAATCCACAAGGAAAATAGAGGCTTCAGCCCAACCCAGGAAGAGAGACCATAGTTCAGATTTGGTTCAGGATGGTCCACCTCTCCAACAGGGATTAAAAAGAGGAAGGCTTTGGGGACCCTGCCCACAGTGGGGCAGCAGGTAGCACTGACTTCTACCTCTGGGCCCTACTTCCCTGTGGAGATGCTGAGAGCCCAGAATTGGGTCATCGAGACCTTCTCTGTGATTGTCTAGTCTTTTCTGTCCTGGGATCCATTTCCTCGTGACCACGTGTCATAGAACAGGAGCCTGGAAACCAGGACAGGGCCAGACATAGTCTCTTTCTGATCTCCTCCTCTTTCCTTTACAGTTGGCACTGAGGGGACCAGCTGGTCCAATGGGTCTCACCGGGAGACCTGGCCCCATGGTGAGTGATTGGCAGGGCTAGGGCCAGTTGGTGGAGCACATTGGCTGGCCCCGTGCCCAGAACCTTTGTTTCCAGCTGGGATCCAGCTGAGACAGGTGGCCTCTTGAGCTGTTCCATTGCTTGGGGGAGCATGTGTCGGGGGATGGCAGTGTTCAAGGTCACCTGAAGTATTGGGGGATTCCAGGGAAGTAGCCCTCAGTTTAAGTATGATGACGAGATGGGGATGCTCTTCCTCACTTGTGCATTTGAGCTGCAAACTCTCCCTGTGAAGGGCAGGCTCTCAGCTCCTTCCATTTTTCTCTATCACAAGGAACACAGCAGGTAGGGGGACTGATGTACTAGAGGTCTGGAGATGTCACCAGAGACTGAGCCCTTAGACCTATGCTGGCTGCATGTTTGGCTCATGAAGAGCCAGCCTCTGTTCCTTTGAGGTCTTCCTTACAGTTCTGTCCCAGGGTCAAAGGTTACCCCAGGGCTGGGAAACACACAGGGTTTGCAGGCTTACCCTGTCAGGATTAGGTGTCTCAGTTCAGCTCTTCTCTGGGGCCTCACAGTATAGCAGGGATGTTATGTAGTCAAGGACTCTCAGCTGTCACCCAAGTGTCAAATACATGCTGTGGACACTGGGAGTAGGATCCTACAAGGACACAGCCACCTCCCAGCCCTCCAGAGCTGAGGACTGAACCCAGAGCCTTGAGCCTGCTAGGCAAATGCTCTATCACTGAGCTAAATTCCCAACCCTAAGGACACAGGATTCCTATACCATTGGGCCCCTGGCTGACTTTGACATAGGCTGCCTACCACCTTAGTACCCTGCACCCAGGAGGTGAGGCCAGTCTCCCAGGAGGTCTTAACTTGAACTGGCCCATAGGCTATATGCATTGTGTTCCAAGCTAGGGGCTGCCACAAATCATGGGCCAGCTTGTCCTGGCGACTCCATGGACTCTGTGAGCCCTGTCTCCTGGGGTTTCACTATGCACCAGGAAGAGACCTTGGCAGCTGCAGGTCTCTCTGCCTCCTAGAACTCATATTCTTTCTCTTGTCCCAGTAGGCAGGCTAACCTCGTGATGCAGGCTCCCTGCCTGATCCACACTAAGCATTCTTATGTCATTTGTTTGAGTACACACTGATTTGATACTGTCTCCTTAGGGTCCTCCTGGGAGCGGAGGTTTGAAGGGTGAGCCAGGAGACATGGGACCTCAGGTACGTGTGAACCTACCTCTGCTTTGCTCTCAGGAAGGTGACTCCTGGTTGCTGGTGGTGGCCCAGTTGCTGATACTTCTTCAACAACAGTGGGGAGAATCGTTACTTGATACCATAGAACAAGCTCTTTGTGATGCCTGTTGCTAGTCCTCACTAAGGGAGTGTCCTCAAGATACCCACATGTGAGCGGGTTCAACAGCAAGCCTTAGGCTAGGTTGGCAGGCATGGGATGAGTTTTCTCTTTCCTTACAAGAGGGACATGTCCTGATGCTTTGTCTTCTGGTTTCTGGCAGGGTCCTCGAGGTGTGCAAGGCCCACCCGGCCCAACAGGGAAGCCTGGAAGACGGGTAAGTGCTTAGTGCTAAGACCATGTGGTATGGGACAGCATCCATGCCCAGTTCTGAGGTAGACTGTGCCCTTTAGGACCCCATGGTCCCATGTCCACTTCCAAAGCTGTGTCTGAGCCACTGCTTAGGAATAAATGCTGTGTGTCCAGGGGTAAGATGGGTCACTTGTCCATAAAGCCGTCTCCTAGACAGGTCACAGCAGGAGCTGGATCCACATTGTTGATTGCTGATAGTGGGCCTTATCTTTGGGGACACCTTGTGCCTCATCTCCAGAAATGGCTATCTGGGCTCTGCACAGGTCTTTCTTTAGCTCGCTAGCCTCTTGGGATTTCCTGTTGAGAACGCTGTTCTCCTGGATGGATCCAGCTGGTTTCCTCAGGCACACAGCTGCTATAAGATGCCACCCTATTAAAAAAGTGATGACCACACACCAGGAAGACTAGAAAAATCTTAATTAACCCGACCTGTTCCTACAAACAGACCTTCTCATGTGTTGCATGTGGAGACCAACTGTCCACACGGCCTCTGTGCCTGATCATGAGCCCATGGGCAGCAACCCTAATCCATGATCAGGAGATAGGAAAGAAGAGGCGTGTGTGCCTCATTAGTGAGCAGGGGCTTGGCAGGGAGTTCCTGTCCCCTTGTACCTCTTCCCATAGTGACTATAGTCTTTAGAGCAGGCTCTGAAGGTCCAGACTTGGGGCCTTCAGTCCCATGGCAATCAACTGGGTACCCTGGGTTTATTTACTCTTGAATGTTTTCCATGTCTGGGAAACAAGTGAGAGTGAGAGTGGACAAAGATGGCTGACCAGCTGTCCGTGCAGTGCAGAACCTGCCTCTAAGTTGCCCTGTTGTCTGAGTGGGACACATATCCTCTGGACCGGTTTCATACTTGCTTAGGTGGGCTGAGAGAGGCCTTTATCTTTCCCATGCATCTTTGCTGTTTAATTTTCTTCCCAGTGGTAGCAAAGAGCTGAGCTTCTCCACGGTTGTCAGCAGCATGTCACTGGAGCCTCCCTGCACCAGATCTCCCAAATCCTATCATCCTCCGCAAGCCTAGAAGGACAGGCAGCATCAGGCTCCTGGGGCAAGTCCCAGTGAGACAAACACTGCACTCTTATTTGCCAGTCAGAGGTGTGGCATGGCCTCGGGGCTGTTGGATCTGGGTCCCCTGTCCAGTCTGGTGACAGTGGCCAATCACCCTTGGCTAGAGTGCTTTTTGTGGTCACCTGTCTTTGCTTGGTTTATTGGGAAGCACTCCCAGAGGATGTGGCAGGCTGCCTTTTCTTCTATATGGACTGCTTGTTTTCTCTGTTCCAGGGCCGTGCTGGGAGTGATGGAGCCAGAGGCATGCCTGGACAAACAGGTCCCAAGGTAGGCTGTCACCCTCACCCATACATTCACCGTCATCTCTGATGTCAATGTTGATGAGTGTGCCTGTAGGGAGCACTTACTCACTTTGATGAGCCCTCTGTGGTGTGTGTTCAGATGACAGATGACAGGTGACTTGCATAGGTGAGATTCAGTCTCCTTAAAGGGGCAGGTGCCCTGTTCATGTGGGCAGTGAGTGTGGTGGGGTGGATCCAGGGTGCAGGTAAGCAGACCACACCCTTGATGCTTGGGTGGCCAGATTATCTCAAGTCTATGGGACATGAATTTTCCGGCCCTGCCTTGGGATGTCAGGACTCAGGCCTTGTGGGGGTGAAAAGACATAATCTGTGTGTGAGCAGGGGGCTTCTGTGCACGCATAGGACTCATATAAACATGTGACAGCTGTTTTCCCCCTGGTGCTGTGGTGTTGGGTTCATTCCTCTTCCCATGACCCTATATGGACTCATTCCCACATGCCTGAGTCACCAGGAACTGTCACTGTTCAGTATATCTGTGCTGGGTCCCCTGGTTCCATAGTCTCATTTCCTGTGACAGCCCCCTCCCCCAAAGTGAATGCACACAGAAGACTGTGGATGATAGGAGAATCTCATTGTTCTGTCAAGTAGTTTGTGATCTCTTAACTGCAAAGTCACCAGAAACCCCCCAATACCTTACTCTGATTTCATCCTACTTGGGTCGGACACCCACATGATAGGATGCTGATACTGGGCTCCATAAGGCTGGGAGGGAGAAGCCAGGGTCCCTGCAGGTAAAGATGCTGGGGTCCCCACCAGTGAGTGTGAGCACTGGTGTGTGACAGCCCTCAGGACACAAGACTGCAGCAAATGAACACATGCTGACTTGGCAGTGGCCACTGTATATCTACATTCCCAAGGATGCCCTAGCCTTTGGCTTGGGGACAACAATGTTCCTCCCTTCCCAATCTCTGCTTTGCTTGGGAAAGGAGGTGGCCTATACAGACTCCACTGTGGCCTGAGGCAGGAGGGCTGTGCAGGGCCATGAGAAGGCCCTGGGTCCAGGGTGCTGAGTTAAGGGTCCTGCTGTGTGGGGGCTGTTTGATGCAGCTCTCTTGTCCTTGCAGGGTGACCGTGGCTTTGATGGTCTGGCTGGGTTGCCGGGAGAGAAAGGCCACAGAGTGAGTATCTGCTGTGGGATTTGAGGAGGGTCTTTTCCTTCCAACAGCCTCAGGTTCCTTAAATGGGGCCAGGTCCCTCCACACCACAGTGTCTCTGTATGACGTTCTCTGACTGCTCATAGAGCAGAACCCCTGGAATGGACTCCCTGTTGATGGCGATCCAGTCAAGAAGAGTTGAATTTCCTGCCCGGGGCTTAGGAACATGGCCAGCAGGCACCTCACTCCAGGGTGTCGCAGGGGACAGAGAAGTGAGGGAAAACATGTGCTAGAACTGGTTTTAGAATCTCCCAGAAACCACTTGTTACCTAAGGGAGGCTTCACATTCGTGGGAAATCCTTGCAGCTATCACAAGCTTGCAAGCTGTGGAGTCGAGACACTAAGGCTGTGGCCCCAGAAAGAGAGCCTGCTGCTAAGGATGGCTGGGGTTGGGCCACCATGGTGCCTGTCAGTCTTTCTCGTGGGCTGGGAGTGGTTCCTCTCTTACTTGCTTTACTTTAAAGTGGATGTATTTGTCAAATTTATCACTTGGGGGACATCCAGGCAGACATGTATGTGTGTATACACTTGTACTCATGTATCTTCACAGGCATAAATACAAAAGCACAAAGACATATATTTAACCATACATATGTGCATACCTTCATAGCCACACACATGCATACACATAGACACATTCACAGGCGTACACATGCATACACTCATACAAACATGGAGACATATATGCATACACAGCAAGTATAATCACTTAGGACCCAGATACATACTCACACATTCACAAGCACATACACATACAGGTACACACAGACATAGGCATATAGACACCCGTGTGCATATACATACACATACATACATAGGAGCACACATGTATGCCAACAGATATACATGGGCATAGACTTTCATACTTACCCAGTCACACACATACATACAGGCAGACATAGGCATACATGCATATATAATACCTGCATATAATACACATATATACACACAGGGGTGCAACAATATGATCATGCGTACAAAACCACGCATGCAAAAAATCATGGACAAAACCATATGCACATATAGAAACATGGACATAAAGTGTGCAGTTATGGCTCTTACAGTGAAAAATGTCTGTGCACTGTATACACTGAATAGTGTCTGCTGGAACTCACCCACAGCTGCCACTTCTATGCTCTCTGTTAATTACATGAAAATAAGCTCACAGTGGGAGTTTGGGAATCCTTTGACCAACTGATGAGAGTACACATTGAGTGCCTACTACAGGCGAGACTGGGAATTGCAGGTTTGCCTGAGGTGAAATCAGCCCTGACCCTCAGGATTCTTGGTTCAGGGTGGTCCTTTCTGTGGTGCCCTCCCTCAAAACTTAATACACAATGTGCCTGCCTGTCTGTGGCTTCTGCTAAACCTGCTAGGTGCTCAGTTTGGTGATTCTGCCACCGGCAAGGTATCCAGATGGGACTTGAGTGCAAGGCTGTTGGCTCGTCACTAGACTGAGCACTCGCCATATGCCCTGCTCCCAGGGGAACTAGCCTGCAAGACTGAGGGTATTCAGGGTTAGAATTAAGAGGACAGAAAAAGGGGGTTGGGACAGTTATGGAGAGCCTGCTCTGCAGTGGTTAACATTGACTCTGGTTGACTTGCTAGGGCGATCCTGGTCCTTCTGGCCCGCCGGGAATCCCAGGAGATGATGGAGAAAGGGTATGTATCTCTCAGCGTCCTTTTACACTGGAAAACTCTTGAGGGCAGGCCAGAAAGGGTCGGTGGGGGTGCCAGGAAAGAAAGCATGCGTGTTGGCCTATGCAGGTGGCTGTGTGCTTCTGAGACTGAAGCAAGGCACAAGCATTCATTTTACCTTATCCTTCTTGCTGATGAGGGTCAAACTGTCCTGGATGTCAGAAAAGAAGCCTCTAACTATAGGAGGCAGGTGCCCCGGATCCTGTGCAGGGGAGATACCAGGGGCTTAATGAGCTCAGTGGCGCTGCTGATCTCATCTAAATGAGGTGTCAGATGGAGAAGCAAGGGCTCAGGAGAGCTGGGGTGGAGGGATGGGGGAAGTCATTGGTGAAATAACTGATTATAGGAACAGAGGGGGAGGGAAGGGCTGCAGGTGGGATTCTTAGCCTGGGTTTCTGTGCCCAGAGGACTCCTCAGTGACCATTCCCAGTATCCTCAGCGGCTGGAGGCTGAGCTCATAGGCCACAGCATAGATCTGCATGGCAGAGAGTGCATGATAGGATTTATGGGCTTCTTGCACTATTGTTGGGAGCTCATGAACCCCAGGAAAGTGGGAGAGAGGTGCCATCCTCTCTGGATTTTGGACAATGTCCGGGAAGTCCCCCAACTGGACCTTGGCCTAATCAGCTGCAAACCAAGGAAGGAGAGGGGTGCCTTTTGATGCCCCACCCTCTCGACTCATGGTGATTTTCATATGCATGCGTTTGTGTGCACATATGCCTTTGTGTACATATGTACATTCACAGCATGTGCATACATGTACACTACTGTGTATGCAAAAGTGTACTCCTTGGTGTGTGCACATATATACAAGTGTGTGCATATATGCATACATATGCATGATGTATGTGTGGCTGCACAGTTATTGAATGTAGGCACACATGAACATGTATGCTAGCAGGGGCTATGTGAGCATGCGTGTCTTTGTGTTTGAGGAAAGCAGAAGAGCTGGGTTATGTGATAGGAAGCAGCGTCCTGGCTAGCAGTCCCAGGTGTGACCCAGTCAACCAGAGCAACCATCCCATCTGGAGTCAGGAAGAAAAGGCTCTTCTGAGCTTTCCACTGGATGGTTTGGACCCTGGTAGGCTCTGAGCTCACTGAAGTCTGTCTGGGGCTCCTCTGCCGACGCCCTGTTCCTCAGTTTCTGTTACTCACAAGGGTGGCTGAAGACTTGAACTCAGTGTCTGCCTAGCTGCCCTTGCTGAAGTTGTGAATGCAGCTGGGAAGCAGGACCTGCTTCCAAGCCTCTGTTCCCTGCAGCAGCTGCACCCCTGCAGCCCCAGGATGAGGACAAAGGCCTCTTCCACCACGCTCAGGAGCCAGCATTAACACATTAGTGTTTGCCTGAGGAGCAGGCAGAATCCTGCTATGTGGTGTGTGCATGTGCATGTGCGTGTGCGTTGGGGGATACCCAGGCCTCTGGGTACCCAGGCCTCAATGCTTGTCCCTAAACATTTTTTTTTCTTTCTTCATAGGGTGATGATGGAGAAGTTGGGCCCAGGGGACTGCCTGGGGAACCTGTAAGTTGCTGATGGATGGGACTCTGGGCCTCAGCTCCACAGTCATGAGTTGATGGGTGTGGAGTAAGTTAGGGAGCTTGGTCTGAGAAAAGAGGCAAGTGACATTTGCCCAGGAAAGAAAAGAGGGAGGACACTAGGGGCTGGACAACTCTAGGGAATGTATACTGACCCTTTCTATAGGAGGAAGATGGGCTCCAGAGAGCTGTAGCAAATGCCCAGGGGCAGCATAACTCCAGTGGAATTATGCTAGGTGCCCACATGCAACATGGAGGACATTCAGAGAGTCCATGGTGGACACCAAGTGTGTCAGAGTAGACAGGAAGACAATATAGTGGGTGTTTTGCAAGAATCAGCAGCAACATGGGCATTTAGGGCGTTGTGGTAGGTGTCCAAAGTGTCATGGCAGACATCCAGTCATCAGCCATAGTGAGTGCTGGGGCAGTCAAAGGGACTGAATAGACCCAAGCTTGTCACAGGCCTGGCAACTGCACCTTTCAGGGTGGTGCCCGGTCCACTGCAGGAAAAGCTGCCTTCTGCCAGCCAACTTGTATTTAGGCTTAAAGCAGATTTCCACAAGGGCAAAAGGACATTAATTACCCTTCATTTACTGATGTTTGGAAACCTGCCTTTGTTATCCAAGTCAGGCGGCCGTCTGAATCTGGTGAAGCTAATTGATGAGCTTCGTGTTAAACGCCGCGCAGGGCAGAGCGCGGTTGGCACGCTCAGGTTCATTTGGGTTGAAATTATACGCTAGACGTCTGATTAGCCACTGAGGAAGGTCTGTCGGCCTTGTTCTCCTTAACACGCATCCAAGTGGTGCCTTCTGGGTTATCAGTGTCTCAAAAACATTTGTCAGACTGAGTATTAAACTAACGAAGGAAGCCTTTAAGACACAGAGAATGTGAGGAAAGGTTGGGCTTTTTTGGGTTTTATTTTGTTTGTTTTTCCCCCCATCTAGAAGGTTCGGTCAAAATCAAGGGTCATTAATCCAAGTGCCTTGAGTAAAACCTATAATTTCCAAGGTGGATCATTCCCCTAGAGCCCCACCCACCCCAGAGTTCAGTTGTGCCTCAGGCCAGGCCTTTTGTGTAGGATGCAGGCATTGGGCACAGCCCTTTAATGCCCAGAGGAGGGGAAGACAGATTGTGTCTCTCCCAAGTAGCTGTCCCCTTACGAGGCCCTGAAGTTCCTTGCAGGCCTGCTGTTTCCTGAACCTGTCCCCTGCTTCCTTGAACTCTGTCATCCCAGAAATGACAACATTGCATGTCACTGGGGAGAGAGATTGAAGAAAGACTCAGTGATAAACCCAGCAGTACAATGTAACTTCACGAGTTTTCAATGGAGAGATTTTGTGCTCAACTTCCTGAGTATCAGAGGCAGGCAGGAAAGACCCCTTCCCTGAGGACATCCCTAATGCACAGTTGGGTCCCTTCATACCAGGAGCGTCCTGCTTCTGATACCCAGTGTCCAGGTAGAGAGGAGGATGGGGTGAGTGAAAGTGGTGGCATTACAGCATCTCTCTCAGGACTCTGGATTCACCAGCTGAGCTCCAGTCGGGCACAGGATACTGGGCGCGGGCTGTATAGGGCACAGGATACTGGG
>JADRCH010000078.1:1294271-1387263 GCA_019843965.1 Rhynchomys soricoides
GCGGGTGTATAGGGCACAGGATACTGGGTGCGGGTGTATAGGGCACAGGATACTGGGCGCGCGTGTATAGAGCAGACAAGCAGGCAAAGTCTCCAGCCAGTTCCATCCTTCCATCTTTTCTGCTTTCAGGGACCACGTGGTCTGCTTGGGCCAAAAGGCCCCCCTGGCCCTCCTGGACCTCCTGTAAGTTCTGTCACTTCTTGGCATATGTGTACACAGTATAGCCCCAGAAACCCTCTGACCCAGCTAGTAGCACTGGGGCCATGGTGCCATGGAGCCATGCTGACCGTAGTGTACACCAGCTGTAGGTGTGAGGGTCGGTGGGTCATCGACGCTCACACATGTGGAACGAGAAAATGTATAGTGCTCAGGCAGCTGGTCTTGCTGCTCCTTTAGACTTTTCCGTTCTGGCACTCAGCACGGGCTGTGGTGGTGTTTCTGCCATAAGCAATACCCCAGGATGTCACACTGTCCCTCTGCTTAGGAGGCCTTCCAGGATCTTTTGGGGGGTGGTTTTGGGAAGGAGGAAGAGACTCATGGTTTTGATTGAGGCTCTGTTTTTAGTGGGTGATATTGGCCTTGCCCTCTTCAGCCTCTCTGGCTGATTTTTCTAGAAT
The DNA here is from genome assembly GCA_019843965.1 of Rhynchomys soricoides. Lineage (NCBI taxonomy): Eukaryota > Metazoa > Chordata > Mammalia > Rodentia > Muridae > Rhynchomys > Rhynchomys soricoides. The sequence continues at coordinate 1,294,889 of JADRCH010000078.1, forward strand.
GAGGGGTCTTATGAGAATGCTGGGGCCTGACGGCTCAGCTACCTTATTGTGAAAGCTTAGTAGCCCCAGATGTGAGGGGTGGACAGTTGAGTCTGTCCTTTTTCCAGAGGCTACCTTGTAGTCACCTTGGCCCCCATGTCCCAGTATGCGGAGTGGGGTTGGTCATTCTGTGTTGAAAACACCCTTTTTTTTCTTTATAACTCTCCTGCAGGGTGTAACGGGCATGGATGGCCAGCCTGGCCCAAAAGGAAATGTGGTGAGTCCCAGGGGTCACATGACCTGGCTTTTGATGATGGTCTGTGGGCACAGTCCATGTCTGACTGTCTGCATCAGGTGGGAATTTGGGCAGGAGAGCGGGCACCTTAGCCTCGGGCTCACAGCTTGGTGCTGCCCTCTGGTGGCAAAGCCTCATGCCAGAACCCCAAGTTGATAGTTGTTATCCAAAGTCAGCTCAGCTAGGAGTCGGAGGTCAGTCCTACCAGATGAGTCTCTTAGCTCTGTATCTATTACAAGGGCACACATTTCTACCAGTAGAGTATTGCCTGGTCAGCCCCTGTCCCACTTTCTGCCTCGATGGACACCAGGGTGCTAGGTGCAAGCCCACATGCCCTTTGGGTGTAAGGATCTGCCACTGAAAGCAGGCAGATCCCCTTTCCAGAAAGCTGTTCCCACCATCGACTCCTGGGGTTACTGGTGGACAAGATGAGATGTGGAATGGGATTTCCCCCAAATGGGGTGTGGTTCTTAGGCCTCTTCTCAGGGCCTTTGCTTCTGTTTTTATAGGGTCCTCAGGGAGAGCCTGGGCCCCCAGGACAGCAGGGTAATCCTGGCGCCCAGGTAAGTGTCTCAGGAAAGGTGACTTGGGGCATCAGGGGTGACACAGGTTCCGGTCAAGCGTCTGGGAGGTACAGACTTAGCTCTGCCACTAATATGTTTGGAACCTGAATGTGGGGAGGAGGGAGTCATTGGGTGGAGGGGGAGGAGGGGCCTCTGGTCAGTCTTCTCATTCCTCTGCTGTTTTTTGTCTCCTAGGGTCTTCCAGGTCCCCAGGGTGCCATTGGTCCTCCAGGAGAAAAGGTGGGTGGGGCAGCTGGGTGTGTGAAGAGGGACTGCCTTCTTCATGGACTGTACTCCTGTGCAGGCCTGGGGGACCTGCTGCCCGTCCGTCACTAGCAGGCATGTCCACCTTGCCCTCCAGAAGGCCCCGAAGTTTAGCCCTCTGGGAAGGGAGCATATCAGCATCAGGGCAGATGTTGAATCTTTCTTATTAATAGATACATAGATTCATGCATCTGTTTGCTTGCCATCTATGTATAGAGGTGGCAGTTGTAGCAACCCTCACACACCATATGAGTATGAGGTATGCGCCATTTATTAGACGATTAAATGGGTGCCTTATTTAGTTGAGCTTTGGTAAATTCGGCACATAGACTTCTAGTACTTACCATGTCCTGGACACTCATCCTTCCAACAGCATCACAGAGACCAGGCAGGCATGGGTTATTTCAGGAAATGCAAAATGTCTAGGTCTTGACCAATAAGAAGTACTACAGAGCCATGCAGGATCCTGGGAGAGCTTATTGAAATACAGACAGCCAGGCTGTGGTAGACCTGGACCTTACTAAGAATGTCATGAGGTGGGGGTCTGGTGGCCCTGTGGCTGCCCTGCCCTGCCATGGGAGAGATTCCATGAATGCTAGTGAGGAATCTGAGGAAGGTGCTGTGCCAGGAGCAGCCTCAGAAGCATCTGCTCAGGGATGAAAGAGAGAAAGAAAGTGGGGGAGGGGAGATGCTCCCATAGCAGAACTGAAGGGTCTGGTGGAGGAAGCACCTCCGGTGCAGGCAGAACTAGATGTTAGGGGCAAGGACCACAGCAAGCATCCTGAGTGACAAAGCCTGAATATTTACTTTGGGGGTCTGTAGAGAAGGATTGGACTTCCCAGGAAAGGAATAAACATCAGAGATGCTCCCTCACAGACTGTCTCGTTTGCACTAGGGTCCTTTGGGGAAACCAGGTCTCCCAGGAATGCCTGGCGCTGATGGGCCCCCGGTGAGTAGTGTCCCCACCCTGTCCCTCTCTCTCCAGGAAGCCCCTCTCCTCCTCAGAGGGGGCACTGGGAGCATTGTTGCCCAGAGGCACTGTGGGTGAAGATCATGTCTCTGTCTCTGTGCTGAGTGATGACTAGATTCTGGACAGCTTTCATACCATGTTCCTGTCATGGAGGGGATGTGACTGCACAGAGGGAGCCTTACTTACTTGTTAGGGTGTGCAAATTAGTCCCCTGAACTCAGCATCATGTTTGAAACTGTGAGGAGTACTGGGCTGGGCTCCAAGCCGTCACACCTGTCACCGGTGAGGAAGTGAGGGGCAGGGTGTGCCAGAGGTATTTTTAGTGTTCACACATTGAGTTTGGGGGTGGGGGAGGTTGCTGGAGGGTGGGCAATGTATCTGCAGTGAGCGCAGCTGGGAGCCAGATTAGACAGCGCCTGGAAATAGCTAGTGAGCGGCAGGTCCATCCTGGGGGGCAGGCTATGCAGAAAGAGGAGCGGAGAAGAGGAAGCAGTTAGGGGTGTGTGTGTGTGTGTGTGTGTGTGTGTGTGTGTCTCCACACCTGCCATTCTGCCTGAAGATGCCCTCTGGTTCGAGAGTATTTTTAATTTTAAATTTAAGTATTTTTAAAGTAAATGATTAAACTCGCCCCTCCAATTTCTCGCCTCTCCCTCCCACTTTGTGTGCCCTTTTGTGTTTAGTGAAACTCAAAGAATGTATCTCAGAAGGCAAGATGAGATACATTAATTATTTATGACAGTTTCGTTTATTATTTTAATAATACCATTAAAGCGTAAATGCAGGAGGTAGATGGGGGGGGGTCTGAGAAAATGCTTCAGGAGCTTGGAAGGAATTGTGGCACAAATATGATGCCCGGAGTTCAGATCCATAGACCCCGTGTAAATGCTAGGTGGTCATGGTGTGCACGGACAATTCCAGCTTTGGAAAGCAGAGACGAGGGACTCATCACAGCAAGCTGGCTGGCAAGACTAGTTATATTGGCAATCTCTGGGTCAGTGAATGAACAGAAACAGTGACCAAGGATGACCCCTGACATCTGCCTCAAGCCTATCTGTGCTCATGTACACATACATGTGTTTGCATGTAAACATAATTACACACACACTATACACTCACGTGCAAATGTATAAAGGCAAAAACGAAATAGGGATGTTGAGTGTGCTAACGTGCTCAGGGTGGTTCACTATCCGCTGTCCATGCCGCTCCACACTAAGGGTCACGTGGGCCAGTGAATCCCAGACTCCTTGTGGACATGCTGGGGAGTGTGGGAGCTGAGTGACTGGTATTTCCCTGTGTGTCATTTCTGTCCTTTTAATTGTCATTTATTTTGTGTTGTGTGCATGTGCACGCACACACACAAATGGTGTAAATGACACATTTTAATAGACATTGAGGTCCAGGAAGAGACAAATAGATGGCTCCATCCATCCCCATTGGCCAGCACTGCTCACAGGACCATGGTTCCCTATGTCCATTTCCTGTAGGTGATGCCCACAGATGGAGGTCTACTGCAGTGTGTCACATATCTCCTGCAGGGGAGAGAGCAGCCACACCCTTTCCATAACCAGACATGTCTCTGGCCTCTGTAGACCTGGCTGGTTCTGACCTGGAATGCCTCTCACCATACTGAACGGCCCCTCCCCCTTAGCGTCAGGTCCCTGAGCATGGTCCCCTTTTACATCTTGTGAGTGTGGCACCCAGAACCCCTGGCCTGGAGACTCTATTCTCTGTTGCTGTCTCTGTTAGTTACTTTTTCCTATTATTGTGACAAAATACTGAACAAAAACAACTTAAGGAAGGAGGGGCTCATGGTTTGAGGGTGTGCAGTCCATCAAAATAGGGAAGTCCCGGGCAGCAGCAGATGGAGCAGCTGGTAACATTGTATCAGCAAGAAGCAGAGAGGTAGATGCTGATGCTCTGCTTGCTTTGGTCTTTTTATTGAATCTGAAACCTCAGCCCATGGGATGGTGCTGCCCACAGTTAGGGGCTCTTCACCTCAGTTAGCCTAATTTAGAAGCTTCCGGGAAGGCATGCCCTGGGGTTTGCCTCTTGAGTAATTCCACATTCTGTCAGGTTCAGTACTGAAGCTTTAAAATATGTTGTGGGAGAGGCCTGGTTTCTGCCTGTGAAGAGCCCAAAGACAGCAGGTGGGCCGGAAAGACATGGGGGGACCCCAAACAGATCCAGCTGTCCGTGCTTGGAAGGGAGGGAAGATGGATCGTTTTCTTTAGAAAAGCAGCTCACTGTTGATAAACCTTGAAGAGGCCAGCTGTTCTCTTCCGGTTTTGGTTATGAAGAAAGTGATTGACTGACCATGGAGATGGCGCAGATACAAAAGTGTTTGTGGGCTTGGCAGTGCAGGCCTGGAATTCTGGGGCTGTGAAAGAGAAGACAGGCAGATCCCTGGGCCTTTACAGCCAGCCTGTCTATAGAGTTTTAAGTTCAGTGAGATCCCATCTTAAAGGTTACAATGGGGAGCAGTTGAGAAAGACACCGAATACCAACCTCTGGCCCCTATATGCACTCACACACATGTATACACAGGCCCATAAACATGGGCATAAGCATGGAGGGACAGAGGGACAGGGAGAGAGAAGAGAGGAGAGGAGAGGAAAGGAGAGAGAGAGAGAGAGAGAGAGAGAGGGTTTTAAGTCCCCTAAAATGTGATTAATTCCCCAGAGCACACAGCAAAATGATGGGTAAATGGAACCAGTAAAAATAAAATGTGAATGTCTATCCAAGGCTTGGAGAGAGCGCTCATGATCCAATATTAAATGTGGATTGTATTATACCTGCCCACTTTGTATGCAGGCACACAGAAACAGAAAAAAAAAGATTGGAAGCCTGAGCCCCCGACCAGCCTCATGGCTCTGCATGGTGGGCTCTGGAGGGGTTTAATTTCCTTTTCTGCTCTCCTAATTGTCTACAATGAACATATATTACTTTTTTAATCAGAAAAATATCAAATACAAATAATTTAAGCTTTATTATTTTTCCATTAGGAGTGACATTCACTGTAATATTGGGGAAATGTGCAGTGGGAGAGAAGGGAGGGAGAGGGAGAGAGCGTGAGAGAGCGTGAGAGAGCGTGAGAGAGTGAGCACAGCCTAGCCTTGCACTGCGGGAAGATTTGTCCGTGTTACATTTCCTTCTGTTCTCCCCAGGCTCATGGTTACAGAATGAGCCCTGGGCCTCCTCACTGCTTCCTTCTAGAGCACAACTGAGACCCGTCTAAGGCATCTGGGCAGCCATGGCCATGGTGTGCCCCAGCTCCTGTCTGCTGCACTCTGCTTGGTGCTTGCTGAGCACCTTGGGAATCTCTCCTTGGTGTCTCTGGGGCTCTCTGTGGTGTGAGCACATGCAGTTTCCAGCATGCCTCTGAAGGAGCTAAACATGGCGAGGGCATCTGGTTTCTCTAGTGACCCTCACTACATGTCCTAGCTTATGACATCTCATGGTGCCCACCCACCCTGACTCCTGAGCAGGTCCATGTGGTGGATGGGCACTGAGAAGAAGGCCACAGGTCTGCCTGTGGTGGGACACCCTCTCCTTGGTGTCTTAGATTCAACCTTGCAACCAAGAACCTCTGGTCCCTTAGGCATGTGTAGGGCACATGGACCGACCACAAGCATGATCATCATTTCTGGAAGACAGGGGCTGCTCCAGCTTGTTCTCAGGGCCAGAACAGCAGCCACAGTCCACCAGTGGGTGACTCAGTTTCCCTCCAAGGTCACTGGACTTCCACATGGGAACTTTGTGTCCCAACTCACTTGTTAGGCTCTTTATAAAACCAATTATCCAACCAAGAGAAGCAATGGAGCACATGCCCAGCTCTTCCCTGTGGTCTGTGAAGTTTGCCCTGGAGGGTAGGCTGGCCTCAGGGTAGCCTGCTACTCACTCTCACCGTTGGAAATTAATATCCCTTCCACGATCAGCCGACTGCTGGGTCACACTGCTTCTTCCCATTTTGCAGACAAAGCAGCCGAGGCCCAGAGACTGGACGTGGCTTGGTTGCCTGACCAGAAGGCCTTGATTTTTCAACCCCCCCTTCCCCCAGAGAGCAGAGCTGGAGGATTGAGGCATAAATACTGCTAAGGCAGGAGGCCTCTTTCTGAACAGGCGGCTAACTAATGAAGGCCTTCTCTCTTGTGACAGGGGCACCCTGGCAAGGAAGGTCCTCCAGGAGAGAAAGGAGGCCAGGTGGGTACCCACTACACATGGCCTGAGCAGCCAGTCTCTGTATTGGTCTCCTAAGCAGGGTGGTGGGTGGGGCATGGAGTAGGGGAGGGGCAGTGCCTGGACTGTAAGCTTCCTTCAGTCACTCCTGTTCTCCTCAGCTGAAAATTGCCTCACCTCAAGGTCCCTAGGATGGGGACATGTTATTTAATGACCCTGTCTTTTCTCAACCCAGTGCTATGTTTCCTTATGTTACATGGCCACCCCTCCCCCCATCCCCTCCTGGCCTTCTGAAGCTGGACACAGCATCTGACTGTCCTCAGACATTTTTGCTCTTTGGAAGACACCACCCACTGTCTCCATCATCAATCAGTACCAGTGAGGACCACAGACAGGGCCTCCTGCATCTCCCACAAGGCTGCTTCCTAGGGTCCCACAGAGGTTATCCAGGTACTCACACCTGAAAGTAGCTAATGACCTTTCACTTTGATCTTAGGGTCCTCCCGGCCCCCAGGGTCCCATTGGCTACCCGGGTCCACGAGGAGTCAAGGTAAGAGGGACTCCGCAGCTCTGGGTTTTCGTAGAAGTCAGGATGGGATGGGTGTATGGACCTGGCTGGTCATGGAAGCTTCTCTGTGGCTAAGCCCTGCTCCAGGCACTCTAGAGTAGCCTAGCTCCCCAGTTCAGGATGCACATGCTAGGACCCCAGACAGCATGTCTGAGCAGGTGAGGATCTTGCCTGCCAGGTAGGGGACAGACTGCTACAGGTTGAGGGATTACCTCCTCGTTGGCCTGTGAAGATGCAGGGCACTGTACTGGCCACCCTCTTGCGTTTCCCATTTGCCCATAACAGGCTGACCTCTGGAGCCTCTCACTAGGTGTGGATCTTGTGAGGCAGGGGCATGGCCAGTTTGGGGAAGCACAGAAAGAGTCTTTTGAGCCACTGGCATGTTGCACAGTAAAGACTAGTATGTCCTTAAGTCCCCAGGAGGCGGGGTTCGTGAGAGATGTTCATTTGTTTACAATCGTGTTTCTGCTGGTAGAAATTCCTGGAACCTTGTTAAGTGGGACACAGAGTGCCAGAGCAATATTGAGAGCAAGGTCCCCTTTGTCCCTTCAGCACTAACTGAGTTTGCTCTGAGCTGCACGATTTAATCTTGAGTTCCATGGTACCTGGGGCGAAGGCACATTCGATCGTCAGCAGGGCCTCTTCCTTCACCATAACACAGACTTCACAGCATCCCAAAGCTCAGCCCGTAGCAAAAAAGATAACAACCCCTTCCTTCACACTGACATGAAGGGAAACACACCCCTGTGAGTGTGCACATATGCACAAGCACACCACAAAACAACTTAAGTTTGAAAAATTCATGTAAACACGACCCAGGCTGATGCCCTCACCCATGTGCTTTGTAGGACTTTCTCTGTGTCCAGCATTGATGCAGGCCCAAAGTATGCAGCTGCCCTGAGGTGTGGAGGGTGGAGAACTCACAACCTCAGTGTTCGGAGACTGTCCAGAATCTCTCCAAGCATGGTACCCCTGTCTAGACTTGAACCCAAATGGCCCTGCTTCTGTGCCTCAGAAACCCAGACATCCTAGTTTCAAGAGGATGGCAGCCTTAGGCAGATCAGACTCCTCCTGAAGCTTGCTTTCTCCAGCACAGTACCTACTGAAGGCTATGAGAATGTTACCCTAGCAGCAGTGCTGATTATAAAAGCTCTACTCATGTTTCTCTTACAAATTCCTGTCACCTACTCTGAGCCTCTGGCAGCTCCTTTACATGGCTAATTGCATAAGACTTCCTCTGTAAGCTGAAAGGTGTTTACTTTAAAATGTTTATGGAGAATGCTTTTCTTATCTAGCTATCTGATTCAAATTCACTCATAACGTGAGCAATCCAGTTAGACTTCAAAGCGGAGAGGGAAGCAAGCGTTAAGACAGTTTTCACAAGAGAAAGAGATAGTCCCGCCCCTTGTGCTCTTGGGAACAGGCGTGGTGTTGGCCACCTCATGAATGCCAGGCCCACGGACACAGCAGAGGTAGGTGTGGGAGCTGACACCATTAGGGTAGAGAGATCTGATTAGTTCCTACCCAAGCTTCTTCCCAGGATAGGGTTCTGTCATGGCCTATCTGCTTTAAGAAAATTCTCAGGATCTAGGGTTTTGCAATAGAGGCTGGAAGACCAAGGTCAAGGTGCAAGTAGGTCATCATTTGGTTAGGGCCGCTTTCTGCTTCATGACCCAGCTCTTCTCACTGTAGCCTCATAAGGTGGAAAGAGCAAACAGCCTCTCTCACCCCCCTCCCCTACTTCCCACCAAGAGATGAACTCAGGGCTTGCCCACATCCAATGAGCATTCTACCACCAAGCTAAATCTCTGCTTTTTACTCTTTGTTTTGAGGAAGAATCTCACTAAGTTGCCTTAAACTCATGATCCTTCTGCTTCAGGGTCATGAGCAATTGGATTTGCAGGTCTGTGTCTGTAGGGCTGGACCTGAGTTCATCTCTGCGGCATTCTTCTGCTTCTGTTTCAGCCACTGAGATGCCTGGAAGAGTGAGAATGTGGGCCGAGCTCTGGGTACCACCTAAACAGACCACCCACTGTCTTCTTTTATGGAGACTTCTAGATATCCAGAAAGCATCTCAGGGAAAGAACAGTGCTCAGAAACTGTTGGTTCCAAGGTAGCTGGCCATACAGGGCACAATGCACCTTCCTGGGTCCGTTGGACCACAGATGTTCCTAAACTCCTGTTGCTTGGGTGCATGTGGCAAGCCTTGCTCACAGACTCTGTGTGGATATGTCATGATATCTCCATGGCTGATCTAGGCCCCTCTCCATTTTTCATTACCCACCATTGATTCAGGTTTGAGCAAGCACAGAGCAGACTCCCTAGAACCAGCACCCCTTCCCTGGGGCCCATTCCATCTACAGCTGCTTTCAAGGACCAGGGGCTGCTGTCCTAATGGACTGGGCACCTCTGCTGTCAAGCCACCTCCATTTATTCGGTGTTGGGATGAGTGAGCAAGAGCTGCTCTGACCCAGCTGCTGTCCAGATTCTCCCTGTTCAGCAGCTGTCCTCCTGTCCTTCCGTTCCACATCCTGAGCAGTGCATCATGGGATACCATGTGGATGTTGTCCACAATGGGCTTGTCTCTTAATGCTGAAAGCTCTCCTTCCTTCCAGTGGTTAAGATCTCAGGGTACCTGTGCACCTGGCTTGTAGTTCCTACCTTCCTGTGCCAACGCCCAGATCATAGCCCTGGAGAGCTTCATTCAAAAGCTCTTCCCAGCCCTAACCTCAGAACTCCCAAACCTATGTGGATCTCTGGCCAGCAGAGGGCAGCTGGTGGCACCTGGGTTCAGAAGGTGGCTCAGGCCCAGGCTGCAGCCTCAATCATGAAGAAACTGAGCCATGAGACTCCTCCAGGGTCCTATGCAGAGGTGGCTTGAGGCAGCTCTTGGTGTTAACAGTGAGTCCATGTAGGTAAATGTCACCCCTCTCAGGAGGCCAAGGTCAAAAGGCATGGACCGTGAAGCTGTGGCTCCCTCTGTTAATAGGTTTTATGATTTCACCTCTGTCAGCAGAGGGGCTGGGACCACTGAGAATGGAAGAAAGGGGGCCTGGCATATGTCCTTAGAGCTGTGTCTTACAGGGATTCGATGTGGTCCACCCTGGGCAAGGCCAGCCACACTCATTGTTATGACATCAGTTGGTGCAATACCACGTCATCATTCAATGATAATACAGAATTAACACAAACAGACAGTGCACAGCTATTGTCTACTGGATGTCTAGTGTGCACTGGTCACTGCCCTGAGGACTTTCGGATCATCATTTTTTTCCAACAGTAGAAATAAGGCTAGAGTCCTTGTCAAACCGCTTCTAGATAAGGAAACTGAGGCACACGGAAGTCTGGGACATCTTCAGAGGCCACAGAAAGGGTCAGGATCTTAACCCACCTGCCTGAATTGAGTTCTTTCTAGCTGCAGGACTAAGGGACTCTTTCTACAACCGGCAGGCATGTTAGCCTGGGAAACTGTTGGCAGGGCTTTGGGCCCAGACCTTTGAGTAATTGGACAGGGGAAAGTTTGGGTGTTTGTGCAGAAGGAGTCAGAAGTCACTGTAGGAGTTAAGGACATTGGGGGCATCACATGAGCCCCTGTCAATCAGTGAGAGAAAAGGAAATGCCTCTCCTCCAAAGATGGAGGTATGTCAGATGAGGGCTCATCTAAGGCCAGCACATACTGCCCATGGGAGCTGTTTCCTTAACCTTCCTGGGCCATATGTGTTTGTGATCACTCTCTTTTCTTGCTTGCACAGGGGGCAGATGGCATCCGAGGTCTGAAGGGCACCAAGGGGGAGAAGGTAAGAATCTGTCCCGCTGAGGGTGGGCTGGCTCAGCATGGTACAGGACCCAATGGGGTTTGCCACTGAATGTGGAAGGGAATTGATGCCACCCTGAAGGAAGCTGAGGCCCATAGTACTGTCAGCATCTCCTGGGCTGGCCAAGAGCATCTCCCCAGGAGGCCCTAGGATGGCCACATGGCTGTGTTCACACACCTTCCTCCTCTGAATCTCTCCATGCGGTTCCTTCGTAGGCAGCAGTCCTCATGGTGGTCAGTTCTCACCGGAGAGGCCCAGAATTTCTGCAAAGAGTCTATCTAGTTTTACAGTCCAGTCTCAGGGCTCGGAGCCAAGACATGTGAAGGCATGTCCAGACTGGTGACACTTAACATATAAGTGACATTATAGAATGTGGTGCTGCCTGCCATGGTCAAGGCTGCATATCGGGCCTATATGGATCATCTTGGTTAACACAAGGCTAAATAATGGCACTCTGAATGTCAGAGTGCCCAGTACCCCTGGCAGAAGAGACATCCTGAGCCTTGTGGAACTGCTCAGCAGCGGCCATTTCTGTCCCTTCCATTTGGTGGTACGAGGCCTGGCATTTGGATGTGATCTGCCGATCTTGAGCTCCATCCTCTGGCTGTAGCTACTGGGTGTCATTGCCCTTTGTAGCAGGCTGTGGAGCTGGGACACTGGGGTCTGAAGGCTGTGAGAACAGACCTTCCAAGCCTGAGCTCAGGCACCTGGGGCCTGCATCTGCTTGTGCTTGGAAGGTATCCGTTGCTTCTCACTGGGCACCTTCGGACATTTTTTACCTCCATTCCTAAGTGATCTGATAACCTGAAAACTATTCTCTAGGGACTGCTATGGGCGGGAACAGCTCAAGGTAGACCCTGTGTGGTCTGCCATGAACCTTGGTTTGTGCTAACCATCTGGCTACCCTTTGGGAAGAGCAGGCAAAAAGGTCTTCCATTTTCCACTATTTCTAGAGCACACCACCCGACAGAGTAGAATCCTAGGCCTCCTTCTGCAGGGTCAGGAGAATGGGTTTGTCTTCCGAACAGTTCCGCCAAGAATATGTAGACCTCATAGGGGTTTAGGGAAGAGGCGAATCCTCTTAGGAGCAGATGCCCACTTGCTCCTCAGAAGGACTCTTTCTAAGCTCTGTGTCCCAGATTTCCCATTCTGCGGGAACACTCTTTTACTGGAGGGTCCTTTTGAAGATGGTTTGCGGAGTCTCAGTTTTACTGCTTTATCTTGTCTTGTTTGTCTTCACGAGACAGGATGTGTCTCCTTACATCCTTGGAAGGGTGTGGCTGGGTTACCTGGGGATGCTGCCTTACCAGGGAAGTTCCTGACTGTTCCAAGTGGCCCAGGAAAGCAGATCTAGTTGGCTCTAGGGAGAGGGGTGTCTGAGGACCTGTGGCTTTGATACTTCATGCATACCTTAGCAGAGGCCTAAGGGATGGGTGAAGGACCCAGGGTATGCAGGCCTCCTTCTGTGCAGGCGGGATGTTTCCTACCAGGACATCTTTCCTGCCTCTGTCCTGGACTGGAGGCTCTGTGTTTTGCAGGCCCATTGGGAGTGAACAGTAGTGCAATAGAGTTCTTCTCTGCAGACTGATGTATTCTTTGTTTGTGTTCAGGGTGAAGACGGCTTCCCTGGGTTTAAAGGCGACATGGGAATAAAGGGTGACCGGGTGAGTGTTGTGGGCCTAGGATTTGGGCCAGGGACAAGCAGAGTGGGTTTGGGGACCTGGATGTAAGCCTGGGGTATTCAGGACCACAGAGCAGCTTATCAGAAGGGAGGCAAACACTTCTGCAAAATCCTAGTCTGAGGTCAGGATGTATGGAGACCAGGGGCTCTGTGCAGTGCTCTCTAGGCTACTCCCCAGTCTCCACTCCAAAGCCAGGGCAGCTCTGTGTTAACGCCAAGGACAGCTGTGGTCATTAGCACTCTTCTCTGGGTGCTGAGTAGGTGCCTTAGTGAGGACTGGGGACCCTGGATTACAGAGAAATTTGACTTCAGAGGAGGAAGAGGAAAGAGGGGGTGGAAACTCCTGACAGGCCCATTAAGCAAGCCCCTGCTCAAGATGTAGCAGATGGCTAGCAAGACCATGTGCTTTTGAGGGTCTGTAGTCCCTCCTGCTACCCTCCTGAGGGTTTGCTGAGCTCCTGGAGCTTCCTGATCCCCAGGATGCACCGAAGTTACTTTTGAAGCCCATGCAACCCCAATGCCCTGCCATCTGTTGCTGGTCCATGGGTGAAGCCCCACAGCCTGGCTGCTTTCTGATAGGTTGCCCATCCCAGCTCCAGAGAAAGATGTTGGTGCACACAAGGATGGCTTATTCAGGTGGGGAGGGGGTGCCCAGCCCAGCAAGCACAATGAACCAGGGGTTAACAGTGACACTGAGGGCGGTTTCCAGGAGCTCATCTACAGAGTCACCTGTTAGCTCCTGCTGAGAATTTTCCCCACAACTTCAGAATAACACAGCCTAACAGAAGGTGACACACTGTGCTTCTGGTATCCCAGATGTTGCACACACCTGAGTTCTGTCTATCTGGCCTGTTGTCTGCTTGTGTAATTATCTTCATAGCAGGCCTTGAAAGCACCTTGCCCAACACTCCAGAACAAGCGGGCCTATAACCTTGACGCTTTGCCGCAACCTGACGGGAAAGTCTGAAGCCACCTGCATGTCTGTCAGAGGAGAATATAAAAGGGACTTGGCGCTGTCTTATGCCGCTGCTGAGGGTGACTGCCCCAGGCCTCCTCCAAGTGAAGGATCCTCAGTGCCTCTGGCTGAGGGGCAGAGGTCCCTTTGTCTCCCCCTTTCTGAGTACCCGACACACATAATTAGAGTCCACTTAACTGAGACAAGAGTGTGGCGTGCATGCCTATAATCAGTGTTAGGAGACAGAGGCAGGGGGATAAGTATGAGTTTGCAGCCAGTTTGATGTTTATAAAGAGACAAGTTGGAGGTGATTTGGAAATGGGAGATAGAGATGATAGGTAGACAGACAGACAGAGAATAGATGATGAATCACGAAAAAGACACTTTCTGGGAGCACAGTTCAGTGTTCAGTAGATGAGGTTGAGTTGGGGAAGCAGGTGCTGTGGTTTGCTCTCCCTACAGATAGAGTCTTGCTCTGGGCTTTCTTCAGGTGCTCAGATGTGAATACTTAAAGGAGTAGTGGGTGAAGGGGGTGCTTTCCAAGGATAGGGACTTCCTAGTTCTGTGCGTCAATTGCTACTCAGGAGCTCTGACGTCATTTGTCTCTGAGCCGTCTGTTTTGACATGAGGGTCATCTGTCTGCAGCTGCTCTTGGAAGCAGGTAGTCAGAAGAAGATTCAGGCACAGGTCACCAAGAGCTCCTGGGATGCTATTTGGAGCTGACCACACTGCTTCTGTTGCCTGAGTGGGTTCAAGTCCCTCTTGGTTTAGGCATAGACTTCAGGCCTGCAACTAGGGACACCGGGTGAAGTCTCTGGGTCTCCTGGGTGTGGGTATAGCCAGATCACTGCCAGCTGGGAAGAGGTCCCCTTGATGCCTCCTGAGGCTTCAGAAGAAGGTGAGTTGGGGACTGTGACAGCTGGGCCTGGATCAACTAAGAAACACTCCTCTGGGTGGGCCTTTGAGGACAGGTCCTGGAAGGATTACAGTTCCTTTAGAGAGCCCAGACTAATAGAGGGGCAGAGCAATTCACAGCCAATGAATTGCTAACCAGTTATTTTAGCTAAGAGTCCCTTAACTAGACAGGCAAGTCAGGAAGCAGAGAGTGCAGCCATGGTGGCACTCAGTGCAGAGGGCTGACAACTGTCCAGCCACACCTTGGATTTGCCACTGGCTTTCAAGGAGAGGCCAGGCCAGCGCAGCTCATGCTGCACAGCAGAGCATACCTATGTTGCAGCCCTATTCCAAGGTGGTAGGAGGGGTCAGTTGGGGGTGGAGGCTGGGAAGGATCTCCCTAACCTCTTTTCTGATTGCAGGGGGAGATTGGCCCACCTGGTCCCCGAGGAGAAGATGGTCCTGAAGGCCCAAAGGGTCGAGGTGGTCCCAATGGTGACCCTGGTCCCCTGGGGCCCACTGGGGAGAAGGTTTGTGTTTCCAATTCTTGACTATGCTTAGAGGTCTCTGAGTGCCAGATGGCTTCTCCTATGCTCAGCATGGGTAGTGGGACTCTTGAATAGCCTCGGCCACTACCCCCAGCCTTTTGTCACTTCTCCCAGTAGATATGTGTGCGTCTTGGGGATCTTACCCAAGCTGCACATAAGCACCCATCCCTGTCAAATCCTGCCTCCACTTTGGGGGTGACAGAATGTTCTCACTACAGTCTGACATCGTGGCATATGCATGAGACTCCAATAGGCACCTGTGTCCTAGCCTGCCCTGTGGCAGCAGTACCCCCTACATCTTGTCCCCAGAAACCTGGGGAGGAGGGGACTCGAGGAGCCTCCCACTCCATCTGGCCCTGTGGCTAGAACTCTTACAGAGTATTCAGAACCCCCACAGATAAGAATATTCTTCCTGGCCATGGTGCCCATCTCTTGTTTGGATTTCCACGAATGCTGGTAGGATCCGCACACCCTACTTCCTGAGGTCTTAGAGATCCACTCAGTTCCAAGGGAGACCCAGTTACCTCTGCACACCCACCTACCCTTCCACCCTGCCCTAGCTCCTCTCAGAACACATCACCGTCCTCCACTTACAGAACAAGGTTGAGAAAAGTCACGTTTATGATTTATGAGTCTTTTTTTTTTTCTGCTCCTAGGGAAAGCTTGGAGTGCCTGGATTACCGGGGTACCCAGGAAGACAAGGGCCAAAGGTAATGTAAGCCCTGCTAAGTATGTCCTGGCAGGCGCTGTCTCATGTGGCACCCCACACACTCCAGACCCCCTTTTCCATTCCCTACTTCTGTGTGGCTTCTGTACCATGGCGGAACAATGCATTCGCTGTGATCTCATTCATAGTCCCCAGGCAGCCTTCGGTGTAAATTTGACCAAGCTCAAAGAAAGCACTTGCACAGTGAGTTGAGCCTTTCAGAGAAGAGGGCAAAACCTACCCCTGGTGGCCCGCTGGGGGAGCCCCACCCCAGCTTATCCACACCAGCCTCCCCTGAGCCCCACTTTACCTTGCACGTATGGAGACTTTACAATGGAGAGGAGAGACAACCGTTGTCTTACCTGCACTTGTGTTCAGGCTTAAGTGGAACAGGTCCTGAAGGCTTTGGGAATCAGTGAGAACATTATTTTCCTCTCATCCTACATTTTATTATTCATGGTTCCTCCTTAAACAATAACCGCTGCCTGCTCCGGAGACGTTAGCAGCGTGCAGCCAGCCCGGCCCAGATCTGCATCCCCACCCTTCTGGTGCCTGCTAGCTTCACTGTCCTTGACTCACAAGGGCCTGGGCCTGCCAACCGAAGGAGGACAGGCTGGATGGGTGGCCTGCTCTGCGTGGACACACACCTAGCCTGCAGAGGAGTGTCCCTTAGATGTGACCTCAGTGTAGCCCCCACAGAGAGCCACCCACCCAGGTGTTGGGAATGGGCTCCCAGCGCATTGACTTTTCCTCTCTTCAGGTCTTTTCTCAGGAAGTGAGAAAAGACGAAGAGGCATCTGAGGCAGAGGGTGGGCTAGGACTAAGTGCTGGCAGCCTTGGGGATTCGAGGAACCCTGTTCTCAGGCTATGACTGGATGCAGCAATGGGCTGGGAGTTCCGTGTCATCCACCCCAGGTCCCTTTGTTTCAATCTCCTGCCTGGGTGGCCAGGTGGACATAGAGGAGGAAGGCAAAGCATGGAAACAGGCAGACTTCTAGAATAGAATTGTTCTCAGGTCAGGGTGGTAAGCCAGCCAGAAGGCAGAGACTCACAGAGGGCAGTAGACAACACCCACAATGATGGGCAGTGGGCTGCCCTGGGTATGTTCTGGGGAGCCCTTGTGGTGGCTTTTTGTACATAGAGGGAGTTCAAATGCTTGACTGATCAAAGTCTTCAAGACCATACTTGGACCCTGTGTCTATCTGTAGAATTGAAAATGTTAGATACTACAGTCCGTGCCTGGTTTTGCAAATTGCCACTTTAGTTCAGGTGTTATGGACAGGTCACAAAGTATGACAGCAGGACCAGTGGTCAGAGCTGTGAGATGCAACCCCCATATCCAGGGAACCTCAATAATGCATGCTCTACCATCCCCCAGAACGTCAGCTGGCATTTCCCATCCTCCGTGTGGGGCTGAGTGGAACAGAAGGGAGCATGCTAGGCCTTAGCTTTGGGGCTTAGATTTGGGGTCTGGAGAATGTTCAGGAAAGGTTTATTGAGTGGGTGGCAGATGGCTGGACAGATGGGTGATGGGAGAATAAAAGGTAGGTGTTGGTGAACAGTAGGGTGGCTAGTTGGGGGCGGGTGCTACACGGGTTGTTGGGTACAAAGCAGATCTGATCAGTGGATAAGCGTGTGTGTGAACTGTAGCAAGGTCTCTCCCTAGTGAGCATGTCAGTGTGGCCCTCTCGCTGGGCTTGGTGGCCCTGTTTCACCTTCCCTTAACTCTCTTGCAGGGTTCTATTGGATTTCCCGGCTTCCCGGGCGCCAACGGAGAGAAGGGCGGCAGGGTAAGGACCATGGTCGCTTGGTGTGTAGGTGTTGGCTCTCTGGTCAATGCCCTGTTGATCTTTCTCCACTTGTTATCCAAAGCACTTTTCGGAAGTAGCTGATCTTGAGCTCTAGGCCTTTTGGTTATGGAGACACCATGATAGGAAGAAGCAGTCATATGGAAGAGCATGATGGGAAAATGGAGGTTGTGATGGACGGGAGCCAGGAAGCTCTTGGGGCTCCTCCAGAGTCTCCTCTTTCTGGGAGACTTTCCTGTTTCCTAATTTTATAGGGAGAAAGGGGATTCTACTTTGTTCTTTTTGAGATCTGCCACCTCCTGGAGGCTAGATGTGTATTACCTTGGGGCTGTGCACAGTGACTCCCAGACCTACAGTCCCCGTTGGAAGTTACCCTGGTTGTAAATGTGGGTCAGGTCATGACATCGTTGGTTCCCCCCGTTACCATCCTCACAGAGGTCTCTTGAGGTTCCACTTAGGGATCACGATATCCACCTACCTTCTGTGATGTTGCTATTGGCTCAGGCCTTCCCTGCAAAAGCCTTCCTGGATGTCTCTGGGTAGAGGCTAAGCACTGCTAGCTCATTGGGAGATGGAGTGTGACGGTCATCATGGGCCTTGGACACACAGGGCACAGAGAGGCTGTTGATGGGAGGGGACACAGAAGAGAGTGTTCCTGGCTGCCTTTCCTCCATGACACGGAGTACACATGCTCTTCCTCATGGGACCCTGCTTCATCAGAATGCCATGTGCAAAGCAGAGTCTATGTGCCCTTGAAAGCCAGGACTTCAGGGTAGCTGAGGCCATGCGGACAAGCCGGTGGTCACTGGCCTCATAATGTGCGAAGTAGGACTGTCCTGGAAGTGAGCACATGGAGTGGACACTCGACTGCCACCATCTTCCTTTCTCTCACGAAGTCTCTTTATCATCTTTCTATCTTTCTCTTCATCCATCATCTGTCTATTCGTCTGTCCGTCCATCCATCCATCCATCCATCCATCCATCATCCATCATCCATCCCTCTCTTCTCAGTCAGACTCTCTAGAGTCATCTGACTAGTGGTTGGGGGGAGGGTTGTACCCTAAAATATTTGGAGGTACTCCCTGCAAAAAGTGGTCCTGGGTCTCACAGGTGTGGAGTTGGATTCAGGGATAGAATGGGGAGCTCATGGGTTGCTGCCCTGCCTAAGCAAGAGCCCAACAGAAAATTGGGTACCCTTGGACCACAAGGTATGGCTGGCTTCCCTAACTGGCCATGGATGCTGGAGGTTGGGCTGGCCTTGCAAACAGCCTTGGGTACAAAATCACATCCTGAATGAATGCCAACCTCAAGGGTCAGTCAGCTTTACCCCATTGTTTGCTTGTGCTGTGGATCCCTTAGTGACATGGGGCTTCACAGAAGGCCGCTCATTCACTTGCATGGCATATCTCCTAAGTCCTTGCTAAGCTAGGAGCTTACCAGGCAGGGGGTGCTCCAATGACTGAGCAAGCTAAGGTGCAGCCAGTAACCAGTGCTCAAGGGTAATGAGCATGCAGGGAAGGAGAAAGCAGCCCCTAGACCTGGGTAATTCCAGGGGACAGAGATGTTCCTGCTGAGACCAGAAAGGGGCTGGGGAGGGAGGCAGAACTGCTTAGAGACGCTGGTGTAGCTGAGCCCAGTGCAGAGGCCTGGGCTGGTGGAAGGTGTGGAGGTCTTACCTCCGCAGTGGCTTGGAGTGGGTCTTTATCCCAAGGCAGCCAGGGTTTCGTCATGGGGGTGACTCTGGGGAGCGTTTTGAAGGTAGTCCTGGTTCCATGCTGGAGAGGATCAGGAAGGGGCTGAGTACTGTGAAGTAGGCTGGTCTGCACGGCATCCTGGAGACCAACCACTCTGCTTGCAGGCTGCCTCTAGTATTGAATGCCAGGCGGGGTTTACATGGTGTGTGTGTGTGTGTGTGTGTGTGTGTGTGTGTTTGCCATTTAGCCAAGTGCTACCTATACACTTCAGTCCTCTGTTACCAGAGACCTGGTTTCTGCAGCCATCAGAAGCAAGACTGCACTGTCAAGCCAGCTGCAGCCCAAGGCAGTGCCATGATACCCACAAAGCCATGTCCTATGAACAGACCATACCCCACCCCTTGGAGGGGTCCTAGGAGAGGAACAAATTCAAAGCTCCCAACAAATTCAAAGCTCTTGACATCAGCTTGACTCCAGCTCCGGCAGAGTTGTAGACAAGGCCACTTTGGGGACCCCCTGTTCTTTTCTGGCAGGGACTAGAGGGCAGGCACACCGAACAATTACTTTGTGAGGGAGTCCTGGAGGTATAGCCTGCTCAGCAGCTCCAGTCATCAGGTCAAGCTCTAGGGAGAGCTAGATTATAACGTGCCCTGCTGAGCACCATGCTGTCCGGGGACCCAGATGGAACCTGGGCCGAGACCTGTTTGCCTCTGCCAAGACTTGAGTGCCTAGATACGCCAGTACCATCAGGGCAGGCTGCACCTGGGTCCCAGGTGTGCTGCAAGGCCAGGTGGGATCGGAATTGTGATCCAGGTGGTGCTACAGGTGAGAGAGGGATGGAGGTGGGGGCAGCCCAGCCTGGCTCACGTACCCAGGTGAGTCAGGTTGGTTACATTGTCAATAAGGGCACACATCATTTAGCATAAGAAAAGAGCAGGCATTTTACTTAATTTTCATATGCAAATATTTACCCGAAGCCAAAAGATGTCACAGAGCTCAAGCATTGTAACAGGAACGAGTGTGTTGTTAAGGAAAACAACAAACAAACAAAACCATAATTCATTCGCTATGAAGTGTTTCATTAAATGCCTTTAAAAATGGGAGGCTGTTTTGCTTCTGATAGTAAGCCAGTTGAAAATGCTGAGGGACTCATTCTGTGGCTTCAGCTGTAAGTTGACCTAGCTTTGTTGGTAGAGACTAGGATAAACCAGGGATGGACCTCAGAGCGCAGGAGCCTCTGAGCCCCATCCATTACATCTGTGTGTTGTGGGTAGACTGCACTTGCTGGCCGGATAAACCAGGGATGAACCTCAGAGCGCAGAAAATAAATGCCACTCGTTTGCTTTCTGTGGTTTGGAAAATGCAGATCAGCAACAGCAAAAGGACTGAACTCCGAGAGATGCCAGGGACTCTTGGATATATGATTTATATGTTAAATTGCAGTTTCCCTTCGAGCCCGCAGAGTCTGATGAAAATTTAATGCCTAATATTCTTAACAGTAACAGAAGAAAATTATGTGTGATAGGAGTTGACTTTCTTCTCTCTACATGCAATGATTTCTGTGCCCACTAAAAGGAGCAGAGAGAGGAAGGGAAGGGGGGAGGGGAGGAGGAAGGGAGGGAGCGAATGAACCAGCCAAGCAGCGGACATTGCCCATCATTATTCCTGCCCTATACTGCTCTGCCTTTCACCCTCAGATAGGCCCTCCTGGTCTCACTCTGGACTTGTAAAGTCTCTAGCTGGCTCAAGGAGGGCGGCATGCTGAGCAGGGCCACAAGTGCCTTGGGTGACTTACATCCAGTTCTCTGTTTCTAGGGGACACCTGGAAAGCCAGGACCACGGGGACAGCGAGGTCCAACGGTAACTATCCTGTGGCAAAGGATGCGGGGTGCAGGTGGGTGGGCTCTGTGAGTCTGAAGCCTCTGAGCTAACTGGCCTGCCTTCTCTCTGTCCATCTGTTCAGGGCCCTCGGGGTGAACGAGGCCCACGGGGCATCACAGGGAAGCCTGGCCCTAAGGTAGGTTCCTGGTCCTTCGAGGCATGAGAGGGTGGTCAGTGGCCTTGTCATGTAACAATGACAAAAGGAGCAATTTTCTCAAACATCAGGAAAGGGGATTCTGCCCCTTAGTGTCCTTCAGCAAACTTCGAGAATTGGACCACATGGCTAAGGGTAACCCGCAAAAGATCCAAGAAGAAGGGCAGTCCCACCCCACAATTGTGTGGCTTCAGACCCAGGAAGCCAGTCTAGCACAGATCCATCCAGGTCTAGTGGGGGAGTCTCATTTTTTTTTTTTTTCTGATAAAGGTGGCTGGGAACTGTAGAGATCTTTCCTAGAAGGTTCTTTCTGGTGGAGGCAGAAACTGAGCCTACCCCTGCAAGCTCCCCCCTGCCATAAATCTGGGGGAAAGCCAAGCATGGTGGGCTGTCCAGTTCTAACCAGTAAAAATCAAGAATAGGGGGCTGAAGAGGCCAAGAACCAAGGTTTGGTTTCCAGCACCCACATGGTGGCACAAAACCATCTGTAACTGTAGATCTGATGCTGTCTTCTGCAACAGCAGGCATGTGCTTGATGCACAGACACATGTGCAGGCAAAACAGCCATATACAGAAAAATTTAAAAAATAATTCCTGGGGGAGGGGGGCGTGTATTGCTGAGAGGAGGTTCCAGTTAGCTGATAGTCAGAGCTGACACATCCCTAACACACACACACACACACACACACACACACACACACACACACAAGTACACATGCACATAGCTCATGAGAACCAGCTAGGAACATGGAAGGGTCCTGAAGCTGAGCCTTGTGTTCAAGTCATTTCGATGTGTTCTTGGCTGAGCACTGCCTGTGTCCAGCTAGTTATGGGGACTTGTTCTGGAAATGTCACGATCCTGCTCATGCTGGCTCCATAGTTGGCTTGTATAGAAGCAGGCTAGCACAAAGCTGAGGCTCAAAGATGTTACACAATGCTCTGCACTGGGGTCAGGATGACCTTGGGAAGCAATCATGGTGACCTTTTCTCTCCTTTTCCCAGGGCAACTCTGGAGGTGATGGCCCAGCTGGCCCTCCTGGTGAGCGGGTAAGAGTCTTCCAGGCCTGGGCTATAAGCAGATTTCCAGGGACCAATCTGGCCCCAAATATACACTTAACCCTGGGTGGGCCAGTAAAGGAATTAACAGTGCCCCGTAGAGAAGCAGGCTTGCTGAGGCCCAAGGATGGCTCTTATGCAGAAGTGATGTGTTCCTTGGGGAGGGGCCTCATCCTATACTCTGAACCTGGCCTTAGTGTGCTAGAGGTGACTGACACCACAGAAATTGGCTCTTGACCTCATACAGAACAGTGGACTCTGGGGCATTGCCATGTATCTTGGCCACAAGATATCCTAGTGAGGGATCTATCTATCTTTCTATCTATCTATCATCTGTCTATTTATCTATGCCTGACTATTATCATCTGTCTGTTATATGTCTATTTATCTGTCTATTATCTGTTTGTTATATGCCTGACTATTTATCTGTCTATTATCTATCTATCTGTTATATGTCTATTTATCTATGTCTATCTATTATCATCTATCTGTTATTTGTCTGTCTGTCTGTCTGTTTTGTAGCTAACCTATCTTCATCTACCACCCTTCTATCTATCTTCTTTCTAGCAGCTGCTCCCTCTCTTCTCACTTCCTCTAGAGTCAAATGGGGAAATCAGAGTCAGGTTAAACAAGGAAAAGGTTTTCAGCGCAGCCAGAGGCACAGAGGGGAGACAGTGGGAGCTGCTAACAGGAAGAACACCTCCTCAAACTGGACATTCTCTGTTCCCAGGGACCCAATGGACCCCAAGGCCCCACCGGCTTCCCTGGACCCAAGGGTCCCCCGGTAAGTAGTGCTTTCTCCCATGGAGGTGGCAGATAAGGTTCCCCTGACAGTGTTCTCATCTCCCTAGGCTACGGAGAGAGGGGAAGGGTACAATGGACCCCTGTTGGGTAGGCAGTGGAGACAACCTCCGAAGCCCAGCTGCTAAGGCTGTGGCTGTGGCCCCCCTATGCAAGCCTTTTGTTCGGGAGAGCATTTAGTTCTGGATAGACATCCCCTACCATGAGCATGCCCTGTGAGGCCCTTGCTCTGGTGTGGACGTCCCGTGGCAGGTCCTGCTGTCAATGAGACCATCATGACATTCTGCCTAAGCTTGCATTAATGTCTAGGGTGGCCATGCAAATGTAACAGACATGGTGTCATAAAACCAGGAAAGGTCTTTGTTTCTGAAACCAAAGCTGGGTCCTCCCAGGAACCAGGCGGACCCACAGCAGAGGAAGGCCGCCCACTCAGGGCCCGCAGGAGAAGATGATACATGGTAGGGGGCATCTCACAGCAAATGAGAATTCATACCAAAGGAGAGCTCGGGTCAGGAGAAAGCCCAGGGGAAGTGATATCCATGCTAGGGGAAGTCCATGCCAGGGAAATTCCACATTAGGGGAGGGACCAGAGCCAGGGGAAGGTCCATGGGAGGGAAGGGTCCCTGGTGTGGGAGGTCCACAGAAGGGAAAGAGCCTCAGCAGGGAGAGGCTCATGGCTGGGAAGTCCAGACCTCTCTCTGGGTTCAGGAGTTCCGGTCCCTCCTTGGTGTTTATCAAGCTAGACATTTGAGGGTCCCAGTGCAGCCAGGCTGCCCGCTTGCTCAGCCTTGGGGAGCTGGCTGACCTCCTCTGCCTCTGTTTACCCCTGGGGTAAATAATAGGAGTTACGGGGAGAGGTCCCCCATGGCATCTAGTTCCAAGATCACGGTTCCAGTGGATGCTGGGTGATCTCCTTCATCGAAAACCACTAAGAAGACAGTAATTTTTGTCACCTGCTTCTCTGAGCTGCTGAATGAGCCTTCCTTGTTCTGATTCTTTCCCCAGGGCCCACCAGGCAAGGACGGGCTCCCTGGACACCCTGGGCAGAGAGGGGAGACTGTGAGTATTACAGTGCTGGGGACATGGTTGTACCTGGCCTCCCTGGCTGGGTCTCCTACAGCCTACATGTAGGTGGCTGCCTGGCACAGTCAGGGGGCCCTTCCTCCCTGGGAAAGACCAAAGGCCTTAGCAAGGCTTCCTGTGGGCCAGCCATCTGCTGTTGACTTAAGGTTAGGCTGCCGGGTGGGCAGGAGCCCCAGGATGTCACAGTGGAAACCTGACAATGGCTGCTTGCGGGTTTTAGCAGCTTTGGCCAAAGGCCACGTTTAAAACGTCAGGACACGGTGCATTGGCACCACAAGAACTGTGTCTCCAGCCTTTATTTTCTGAGGGTAACTGTGAGTGTAGCCTTGCTGGGACACCACGGGCCTTACCTGGAAGAGGATCTGGGGAAACTCTGTACTTGTGCATAGGTGGTTGTTTAGGCTACAAAACCTCACAACAAGGGCCATGGGCCTCGGGTCTCACACAGATACCAGCTTTGTCCATCTGGGAGATTTCAGCCTGGGGAGCTGGCAGGAAGGAATGGAATGAAGCCTTTAGCCTCCTCTGTAAAGAAAATGCTGTGCAGGAGAGATGAGATAGCTCAGTGGGTAAAGTGCTGACGGGGCAAATATGAGGAGCTGAGCTATGCCCTGCACTGATGTGAAAGCTTAGCATAGAGTCTATAACCCTGGTGCTGGAACAGTGGACAAGAGGATTCCTAGGGCTGGGCAGCCAGCTAGATGAGCCAATGAGTCAGCTCTGGAATCAGGAAGAGACCCTGTCTCAAAAAGAGCATGCACACATTCGTGATCTTGCTTGCACTTGTGACCCCAGGATTCTAGACTTTGAGCAACTGAGCCCTCAAAGTGCTGGTGGCATTTGTGTGTTCTCTTTGTGTGGCCCTGCCTCATTCACATTAAAGAGCAGTTTGTACTGGTGTAAGCATTTCTCCCTGACAGGCTCCAGTGTCATTGCATCCCCTTCACTGTGCTGGAGTGTGGGTGGGGGCTCTCATGGCTGAAAAGGTGCTCCTGATGCGGGCCTTTGACTACCTTGTCCTGGTACCTGCTTTAACACTTGTTAAAGTGTGAAGTATCTGCTCGTCCCCCTCTGTCTTTCAGCACACAGGGACGTGAAGTCTTTTAATTATGCCTTTGCTGGTGTTCAAGCAGCCTGTGCTGGCTGATAAGTGGAGATTCCCTTGCTCTTTTATTTAGAGAGAAAAATTAAAACATTTCTTCAGAGCTTTGAGCATTTTCCTCTAATGCCTTTCCAAGGAAACAAGAGAGAAGAGTTTTGCACACTGCATGCTTTGCTCCCACAGACTCATTCTGCAGATAATTAAGCCTCCTGTTTTGCTTGGGAAAGTGTAGTTTCCAGCAACTTCTACAATGTCCAGCCACCTCTGTAGAAATGGGTGCTGCATGCTGCTGCCAACCATCTTGACCATCTCTGAGACTCGTCTGGGGTTCTCTAGAGTAGACTTCCTTGTTTTCTTTTTCCTCTCCTCTTCTTCTTCCTCTTCCTTCCTCCTCCACTTCTTCTCTATTTCCCTGTCTTCCTCCTCCAATGAACACAAATGGCCGTTACTTCTCCTTAATGGGATCCAAAAGCCTGTTTCTCAGTGAGGAGCAGAAAACCAGTTCCCTCCTTATCAGGCATGTCACCTTAGGGTCACTGTAGCCAGCCAGCAAGGCTAGACAGTGGGTCAATTTTGGGTTCAGAAAGAGACCCTATCTCAAAAATCGCATGTGCATGCCTGTGGCCTTGCCTGCACTTGTGACCTCAGGATGCCAGACTTGGAGCAACTGATCCCTCGAAGTGCTGGTGTATTCTCTGGTGCCCCTGCCTCATCCACATGAAAGGGCAGTTGTATCTGCTTGCCCTCCCTGCTAGTACTGCCATGAACAGAGCTTTGGCTCCCACCTGTCCTCAGACACTTCTCCCTCCTGACCTCTCCTTCACTCTTTGCTTTTGATCATCAGAGAAATATGTCTCAGAAATGGCCACTTCTGCCCACTATGTGAGCTGGGCTGATAGAGAAGAGCTCTCTGGGGTCTACAGGGCAGAGTCTGCTGTGGTTCCCATGGCCAGTGAATTGTGTGTGATAGTAGACTGCAGCCTGCTGGCTCTGAGCCGTCTGCTCACCCTCACGCCAGAGTTATGACCTCCGCACAGCTAGAATGCCCTTCTCAGGCCTTGGATAGATCCACCCTTGTAAACCCAGCAGCTGCAGGAGTATCTCATTGTGCCTACTCGGCTCCACTATCATGCCCCAAATCAAGCTTGACTTGCTGCAGCTTCCTGCTCCATAGGAGAGTTTGGAAAGCAGAGCCGAGTGGGAGGCAAGCCTAGACCATTCTAGGAATGAGCACTCAGATCCTCGAGGAGACAGGGTCTGTGAAGTGACTTTAAAGTAACACGCTGGAGCTGTCAGCTTCAGAGAGCAGTCAGACCCTGCTCGGGCCTGTCCTAAATGCTAAGGGGAACAGGCTGGCAAAGAGTCACCTGCCGTGAGTCAGAGGTGTGGATAACAAAGGCTAAAAAGTCCTACAACGTTGCTAATGAGCACCAACCCAAAGATGGTTCTTATGTGTCCTCAGAAAATGAACACGCGGTGACACGAGGGAGAATAACAGGCTCACAAATCCATTTCTCAGCACAAAGACACAGCGTGGAGCTAACCCACTTGGCTCCATGAAATTAATATGGGAAGGCGAACATACGGCATGACTCCAAACTGAGAGTTTGGCGCACAGCCATTGGGGACAGGTGGGGGATGGGCCTCTGAGACTGCAGCAGTATGGGGCTGCTGCTACAATGGCCCTCAGCTGCCTGACTCTCTCCACAGGGCTTCCAAGGCAAGACTGGCCCTCCAGGCCCCCCCGGAGTGGTTGGCCCTCAGGTGAGACCTTGCAGCATCCTGGGGCTAGGGTTCTCTGGTGTTACTGAAACACCGGAGGCTAAGGTCAGTTTTCTAGAGGAGTGGACCCTGCTAGTGGAGAAGCTTAAGTCCCATGGCAAGTATGTGCTAACTGAAAGAGATAAACCCCTTGAAAGGGGCTGTGCTGAGACAAAGCAGGTGACTTGTGGAGCATGGCCTGAGTGCAGCAGCAGAGCTCAGGTGACCCAGACCAGACAGGGCCAGGCTCTGGAGTTTGACTCTCCCCAGGGGCACAGTGGCCAGTGGGATCTTCTTGTCCCATTGTGGACAGCAGAGGCACACTGGTTAGTGTCATGGGATTCTTGATTCCGACCAGCACAGATCAGTGAAGGGTATTGTTTCCTGCCAGGGCTGACGGCTTTAGCCGCCAAGGACAGTCAGTACCTGTCACCTTGCCACTTAGCAAGCCACGCCTGACATAATGAGAAGCTGACAATGTCATCACAGAACTGGAACCCACGAGGCCTTCTCCCCTCTGTGGCAAATGTGGCAGCCCTTAGCATCTTTCTGAACACATCCCAGAAACACAGGCTCCAGAGAGGTGCAGGGGCAGAAAGACACCAGCCATGGCTACTGCCGTCTACCTGGCTTCATCTGCTCCTTCTGGATTTTGGCTGGCACGAGGAGTCTTGAGAGAGAATAGAAAGGAGTGGTAGGCCTACTGTGGGCATCACCATAGTCAGGGCTGTACCCAGTGGTAGGCTCACTATGGGCATCACCATAGTCAGGGCCATACCCAGGCTCAGAGGAAGAGATCATTCCTTTGCAAGTCACTCAAAATCAATGTGTGAATATGTGACAACATTGTCTCTCCCCATAGGGTCCCACAGGAGAGACGGGTCCCATGGGTGAGCGTGGCCACCCTGGCCCTCCAGGCCCCCCTGGTGAACAGGGCCTCCCAGGTGCTGCTGGGAAAGAGGGGACAAAGGTAAGTTTCTGGAAGCTTCTGTGCCAGGCTGATGTTTTTTCCTAGAGAATCAGAACTCTGTGTCTTCTCTTGATCCTTTTGGACAGATGGGTAATTTCTCAAACAAATGCTTCTGTGAAATTCACACGTTCAGATCCATTTTGCTTGAACTGAGGCAGGGCTTCGACCTGCTGCAGATGGAACACAGAGGGAATGTGGGATCAAACCATCCCAAGCCCCATGGAGCACGCTTTCCCCTCGCTGCCCACTGCTCCCAGAACAGAATAAAGACCCTGGTCTTTAACAGCATACAGATCTGGTAGAGAATGGTCCTTTGAAACCCCCTCACTTAGACACACTGCAAATAGATTCTGAAAGTGAAAAATGAACGTGTCCCCAGCCTTGTGCCCAGTGTTGGCTCTCACTATGCCTTTTTATAGTCTGTTCAGCCTGCTGGGGTGCCCCAAATTTGTGGTTGTAATGCTCGTGCGCTAGCATAAAAATCTTCAAGTTTCCTTGGGAGGAATTAAAGACACAGGCTTTTGGTCTGTTTTTGTTGTTTTGAAACAGGGTCTCACCGTGTAGCCCTGGCTAGCCTGAAACTGGCCATGTAGACCAGGCTGTCCTCAGACTCACAGAGATTCACCTACATCTGCCTCCTGAGTGCTGATGTTAAAGGCCTGTGCCTTTCACCAGGGAAAATTCTGGAAGATAGTTTAGCTTTCACAGTGTCAGGGAAGACAAGCCCAATGGTGCCTGTTTTTAGAAGTGGTCATTGAATTGATAGCAAGTTCCTTGAGTGGCTGTACTTTTTAACCACTAGCCACTGGGGTGTCCTTAGTTTGGCACAGGCCCATCAAGGAACCCCACACAAGTGAGGACTTTGATTTCACCCCAGTTCATATTCAGCTTCATGGCCCTGCTGGACTTGGCAGGTGTGGGACCTGAGAGAGAGTCGCAGTTGGAATCCCTCCTCCAGATCTACACACAGAGCCAGCCTAGAGAACATGGGTCCACGTGTGTGCAGGGCTGAGCTCAGGTCCACGATGAGAGAAGAAAAGATGCGTCAGATCCTGGTTTCCATCCCCAGCCTCCAACTCACACTCTGTAAAGCCAAGGGGCTAGAGAAAGCTCAGGTCAACCCAGATCCTCCAGTGGATCTTGACAGAAGACTCACCCTGCTCCTCAGACATCCATCCTGTGTCCAACACTGGAGCTTCCAGGTGGGGTTAACTCTGGCTCTCTTTTCAGGGTGACCCGGGTCCTGCTGGCCTCCCTGGGAAGGATGGCCCTCCAGGATTGCGTGGATTCCCTGGGGACCGAGGGCTCCCCGGCCCTGTGGTGAGTGAGGGGCCAGGTGGGTGTAGTGGTGTGGCATACGATCCTGGGGCTCTGTCTGAGGCCCTCAACCTATATTCTTTTACTCCTCAGGGAGCACTTGGACTAAAAGGCAGCGAAGGCCCCCCTGGCCCCCCAGGTCCTGCGGTGAGTCAAAGCCTTGCATTTTATCCTATCCTACAGACCTGTGGTTCTGTGGCCAACAAGAGCTGGGAGGGCATGCCTAGGTGCCAAGGTCCCCATCGACAGTATCCCTGAGCCAGAAGCTGGCTTGATAGAATCAGAGGGCCACTTTGTATGAGGGACAGCAGAGAAGTGTCAGCTTAGAGATCTACAAGTGACCCCCCTGGGCATGGAGGTAAGGAGGGAGGCCCACATTTGGTGTGGACCTCTTGGGTCAATAGGCACTCTACTTATGGACTTCAAAGACATATCCTAGAGCAGGCTGGGCTATTTGACACAGGCAGGGAAGGAGTCTATCTCTAGCCTGTAGTCCAGGAGCCTGACACATGTTTCTCATGAACTAGCTAGCCCCTCATCAATCTTGGAACCCCAACTTCGAGAGGCTTTGTGACCCTGCAGTCCCAAGGCCTTTAGCTGTAGCTCCGTGTCTGAGGCTGTTCCCATGTGAATAAGGACCATCAGCTTTGCTTCCTTTGCCATTCAAGCCAGCCCTGATGGCTGTGCTCAGGTACAAAGCCCAGCTGAGCTTAGGCGTGACCTCTCCTAGCTGAGTTCCTGACTGGGCAAGTCACGTGGGCTGAGAAACTAGCCTTCCTTTTGATAGGGCATATGGAAGGCTTGCAGGCTGTGTTGACCTCTTCATGTGACCTCTAGCTTAGCCTGGATCCCCATTACCATCAACATCTGCTCCCTGGTCTAGGGCCTCCTCTTAATCCATGAGCACTTTGTGGGCAGGCAGACCCTACAGGAATGGGTAGGTGCCAGGCCTCTAGAAAAGATGATCAAAGACAAACAAAATAAGACTTGTTCCCGGACCCTTGTTGGGAGAGAGTGGATGTGTAAGATGGATTACAGGAGGGAAGAGCTAAGAAGGGGCTGAATGATAGCCCAAGTACCAGACCAAATAGTCCATGCTTGCATGTAGGGAGCCACACTCTAAAGTATGTGTGTGTGTTGGGGGGAGTGGTGTGACCCATTGATGCTTAAGGAAATCTTCCCGTATAGTTCAAGAACCTCTAAAGCAAGCCATGTTCTTGCTGCCCTTTAGGGTTCTCCAGGGGAGAGAGGACCAGCCGGTGCTGCTGGGCCGATTGGGATTCCAGGGAGACCTGGGCCCCAGGGTCCTCCGGGGCCTGCTGGAGAGAAAGGAGTTCCGGTAAGTACCACTTGAGATTGGGGTCCCCTCCCATGTTTGGTTTAGTTCCTCCTGCTGTGTTATCTCCATGCACACTCCCCTGGGGTGGGAGGAGGCAGAGGCTTGGAGTCTGGTTATTTCTACAGGATAGACACTCCAAGGAGTCCCAGGCAGCTCAGCCCGGCCTGCCCGGAATGCTGACATCACAGTGGCTAGACATAGTCTGCCCCCATAAACCTCTTCTCTGTCTAGCCTCTGTGCCTCCTGAGTAGCTGGAACATACTGTTTGCTAAGGGGACATTACCTCTTCACTGGCCTCACCCCATGGCTGGGTCTTTTAGGAAGAAGACGGGAGTTTGGGAATGGGTGGTCCCTTTATTGATGAGAGAGCACAGGAGGGACACACTGGCAGAGGATGGCAGGCAGGTCCCCAGAAAGTGAGACAGGTCCTCCATAAGGCTTGAGCTCACTGGGCTCTGAAATGTCTCTGAAGCCTGGGTTTTCACACAACCCTTCTCTGATCATCCAGCATGGTTCCCAATCCATTAGTGGCACCCAGCCCCCCTTCATAACCCCACTTCATATGTAACTCCGTGCCTTCCCATCAGCCATGATTTCCCACGGCATGGGGTAGATTTCATCCCCGCTTCCCCATTTCAGAGTAGAGCCTCGGTAGAGAATCGGCATGGAGCACTGAGCCGGACACATAGGCTCACTGACTTCTGCTAGTGACGCTCTATGTTCTGTGTGTCCTGCTCTCTGGGCTCACTAGGAGAACATTTAGACCACACTGGGACATCAGTACCATGGAGAACCTTGTAATGTACTTTTGGCAGTTGATAACATTGTGGTATTTTTAGTGAGGTGCCCAGGACACAGAGCCAGCTAGAAGTCCTTGAAGGTCCAGGACATGTGGAGCTCAGAGACTCAGCTGGAGGAAGCTCAATATTTCCTGAGGCTTTATAGTTAAGCAGAAACCTTGCAAAAACTGCCCTAAGCAGGGAAAAGTGCACTCTCTCCCAGAATAGCTCCAGCAGGAGGAAAAAGTTGAGAGTCTGGGGTCTTTGCAAACTCCCAACCTGACAGGGAACACAGGGACCTGGAAGGGTCCCTGGACGGGACAGGAAGCCTGGAAACCCTGGACCTGCCAGAGCACTTACTAGCTTAGAGAGGACAGACTGACTTTGAAGAGAGGGATCAAGATGCAGGAAGAATGGGATGGGCTAACCAAGCACCTGTGTTCCTCTCCTGTTGCACACAATTTCATGCTTTGTGACATTGGAAGAAAGGGACTCCTAGCTGAGGTGAGAGAATGTTTGTTGCTCATGGGTGATGGGATTTCATAAAAACCTAGCATAGCAGAAACTCATGAGATCACAGGAGGTTGTGAAGGGGCAGTAACGAGTAAAGCAAGTCAGGGTTCTGAGGGCAGAAACAGTAATTTTGTATATGTATATGTCTGTGTGCATGCATGGCATGCGCATGCCATGCATATATATATGTGAGTATGCATGTCTGCATGCATTTGTATGTATGTATATGCCTGCATGTGTAGTATGCTTGTGCATAATATCCTGTGTGTGAACACGACCATGGACATGCGTGTTTGTTTATTTGTTGTTATGTACATGTCATGTGTACATGTGTATATGTGTGTCTGTTTGTGCACAGGCAAGGTGTCACAAAGAACTGACAAAATAACACAGTTTGCAGAAGCTGTTGC
Organism: Rhynchomys soricoides; assembly: GCA_019843965.1. Lineage (NCBI taxonomy): Eukaryota > Metazoa > Chordata > Mammalia > Rodentia > Muridae > Rhynchomys > Rhynchomys soricoides. The sequence goes on from JADRCH010000078.1 coordinate 1,326,971, forward strand.
TCAGGCTGTCCTAGAGCACAGTGTGGTTTCTGCTCACCAAACAGGCTCAGAGGCTTACGTTCACAAGCTCTGCTAATAAGCTTCCTGTCACTTTGACAAATATCTGAGAGACACCACTTAAAGGATTTGTTTGGGCCCTGTGGTTCCAGAGGTTTCGGTTTGTGCTTGGCTCCCTTGCTGTAGGTCTATAGTGAGAAGGAGCATCCTGGCGGAAGGGCATGCTGGGTCCAAGCCGCTTACCTCATAGCAGCCAGGAAGGGGGTGGGTAGGTTCTTATTCTCCAGAACAACTGTGGTGATGTTCTTCCTCTCACTACCTGCAGTTCCTCACATTCCCACAGCCTCCATAGAGCACCAAGCCTTCACCACTGCATGTCCAAACCACAGCATCAACGGTGCCTCCGTTCCCTCATCCTTAATGAGTGGCCCTAATTGAGTCTGAATTGCCTGTCCTCTCTAGGGCGAGAAAGGTCCGCAAGGCCCAGCTGGCCGAGATGGCCTCCAAGGTCCTGTGGGGCTCCCTGGACCAGCCGGCCCCGTGGGTCCTCCCGGAGAAGATGGCGATAAGGTAAGGAGGGCTTGAAGCGTGTGTGGCCAGGCAGGCAGTGGGTGCCAGGGCAGTGTTTTCAACAGCAGTGTACATAATAACGAGGATTTGGCTGGCAGAACAGTGCTGTGCCCCTTCAACCTGGCATGAGGGGGTGATTCTGAAGTTAGCACACAAGTAAATGGCAACAAACAAGACCTGTAGTGTGGGTGTCGGGTGGGTGGGTGAGCCTGGAAAGGATTTGACTCCTCCAAAAGTCTGCTGTTGCCTGAGACATGTGCAGGTTGTAGCCCGAGCTGCAGAAATTGCTCCCTGCTTCCCCTGAACTCTTTCAGACTGGGACTGTGTGGGGCTGGATTTAATGAGATTTTTACTCTGAGTCTATTTTTAAGCGTCTTCTCTTGAATGATCGAAGCTCTGTTTTTATTGCTATTTCTGATACCATTACAGGGGAGCCTGGATTTTATACTTCATTAAGGGAAGACGGTGCGGCTTAGCTTTTCGGGGCCGATCTCCATTTGTCATAGCTCTCTGGTGATATTTCTGACTTTGTCACCTCTGCACAAAGGACATCTTAGTCTTATGTCTCTGTGTGGGAGGTAGTCCAACAGAACACCAGAGAGGACATTGACCACCACATCACCATTCTACTATTAACACCTTGGCAGTAATCCAAGAATGACAAAGGAAACAGGAGGGCTGGGAAAATGTCTCAGTCAGTAAAGTGCTTGTCTTGCAAGCTTAGGACATGAGTGTGACAACCCCAACCCTTGTTTATAAAAGCCAGGTATGGTGGTGTGTCTATAATCTCAGAACTGGGGAGGTAGAGACAGGAAGATCTCTGGGTTCTCTGGCTGGCTAACCTGGTCTACAGAGGTGAGTTCAAGGCCATTGAGAAACGGAACAGACAGCAAGTAGGTCTGCGGAGACGGCTCAGTGATTAAGAGCACTGCTGCTCTTATCTGGGGTTCAGTTCCCAGCATCCACGTGGCAGCTCTCAACTGCCTGTAATTCCAATTCCAAGGGATCCAACACCCTCTTCTGGCCCTCCTCAGAGTGACCACATACAGTGTAAAGACATGCATGCAGGCCACATGCACACACGTGAACATGTACCTACACACACACACACACACACACACACACACACACACACACACAGAGGAACACACACACAGACACCAAAATCAGAAAGAATATCAAATTCATATAAGGAAATGCTTTCTGTTGGCGAGTGGGACCAAGAAAGGCACACACTAACAGTGTCCTCCCTGTCCATCCGCAGGGAGAGATCGGAGAGCCAGGACAGAAAGGAAGCAAGGGTGACAAAGGCGAGCAGGTGAGTGTGAGCATGCAGGGGTGGCTGCTGTGCACAGAATGTGTCCCCTGGGTTCATACTCCAGGATCCCAGCACTGTCAACTCCTGGGTCGCACCAGTTGGCTTTCTTTCCTGAGAATGTCCCATGCACATGTGTGTATTCATGTACATTCAGGTGTATGAGAGAGTCGCTTGGCATGAGACCATGACCAGTCATGCATCTGCCTAGGGGCCCAGCACTGAGGACCACCGAGCTCGGCCTCTGCAGAGCATCCATATGCACCTTGGCCTTTCATGCATTCAGAGATGCTAGGGTATGGGTGCTTCAGCCAGGTCACTCACACCAGCCCTCTCCAGTGCCACGAGCCCCCTCCAAACTGGGGGGAATCATCTGAGCCTCAGATTAATGTCAATGTCCTTACTCCTGAGGTGACATCACCAGGCTTCTCTATAGGCTCCTGGCTTTCTGAAAGCAGGGCCTCTGTTCTGACTGACTTTTCTCTCTCCCTGTTCTGCACCCACAGTAATGGGTGCTTAAGGACGGCATGAGAGTGGTGGAGTCCTTCCTAGCTCAGAACTTAGGAGATTTGAGGCCTCTGATCCTTGTTATCCCAGGGGCCCCATGTCCCACAACAGGGCATATAACGGTTGCTAAGAAGACACATATTGATCTGTCCTGTTTCTCTTGGTCCACAGCAACACGATCATGGTTGAATTGAGAGCCTTGCGCACGTTGCAAAGCTTATAACATGGCTTGTGCTATAATGTTACTAGTTAGTGTTCCTCTGATATATTTGGGGACTGATAAATCACATCCTGTACAAGCCAGCCACTTCCGGAGTCAGAATTGACCTACTCCTGGACTCATCTGCAATTCCAAAACAATTATGTCTCTGTTTGACACCTACAGGGTCCGCCTGGGCCTACCGGTCCTCAAGGCCCCATTGGACAGCCAGGCCCTTCGGTGAGTATCTGTGTCGGATGACATAGCAAGTCCTGCCTCTCAACCTGTTGTCCATGCATGTGAGCTCACCCACGCTCACTTCCTTCCTCCAGGGAGCAGATGGTGAACCTGGCCCTCGTGGACAGCAAGGCCTGTTTGGGCAGAAAGGAGATGAAGGCTCAAGAGGTTTCCCAGGCCCGCCAGGGCCAGTGGGATTGCAGGTAACCAGCTTCCCAGGACACTCCAGCAGAGGTGTCAGTCTCTTGCTGGGTCCATTCTTCCTGTCATTTTAAGAATAGGGAAACTGAGTCTCAGTAGTAGAGATTGGAAGTGCTGCCAGTATTGTGCGTGAACACACACACACACACTCACACACACGCACACAGCCAAAGCTGTTTGCACATTTACTGAGGAATTCTGGGAAATGGTGTCTGGCAAGAAAGAGGTACAAAGTCCTCGTCTGAACACACCACCTAGAAGTGACAGCTACCAACCCAGCCCACCTCATTCAGTGCTCTCTAGGTTGCCTGTTCCTACCACGTGACTCTACCTGAGGTCAGTAAAACCTCAAGCTCACCATGTGCTGTAAAGCATACACCAGCCTTTATTTTATCTTACGAGGCATCTTGAATGCTATTAAGTATTCTTTGAACACAAGACTTTATTTTGGAAAACAGTTTTTAGTTACTGGTAGTATTTGGCATAAGGTGGGGACCTGATTTATCCGGAAGGTTCCCTGCTGCCGGCTCATTAGGTTTATCGTTTTATGGGAAGCCACCATAAGTGCTGTTGCCCATAAATCTTTGCATTCTCTTCTGATTATGTCCTAGGCTGTTTGAGCCCTGGAAGCAGGAATAATCCTTCCGTAGAGGCAGATTCATGGACACACATTTCAGGGCCTTCAGGAAACCTTATGGGAGTGGCGATCCTGAGAGCCACTCTCACAGAGTGGCACCTCACCACAGTTTTCTGTCCACAGGGTTTGCCAGGACCTCCAGGAGAAAAGGGTGAGACAGGAGATGTGGGCCAAATGGTAAGAGGCTGTGCCATTGAGACCCAATAGGGCTCCCCTCGTTTTCATTTCAAAGAAGGATATTTACATCTTGTTTTGCTCAATGGCCTTTCTTTTTCCCAGGGACCTCCTGGTCCACCAGGCCCCCGAGGACCCTCTGGAGCTCCAGGTGCCGATGGGCCACAGGGTCCTCCCGGAGGGATTGGCAATCCTGGTGCAGTCGGAGAAAAGGTGATGTCTGCCTCCTCATCAGTGTCTGCTTCATGGCTGCATGAGAAGTGGTGTATTTGTGTGACTGTGTGTATGCACACATGTACCTGTGTATGTGCACACACATGCATGTGTGTGTACGTGTTTATGCAGAAACACTCCTATCATGCCCATTGTGACTCGTGAGTAGACTCATGAGCCTGAGGTGGGAATTCTGGCCATGTTCATTTGTAACAGCTGTTTGCAAAATCTAAAGCAATAATGTGCCCATCTGATCTCCAAGCCCCACGGCCTCCTTCCGTCTAGTTCAGACCTGGTGCAAGTCAACTCTTTCTCCCTCCACACTGAGCTTGCTCTGACAGCCTGCTTTCTCACAGCTAGGGCCTTGTCATTCCTTCCGGTTGGCATTAGAGCCTGGCCTTGCTACTGAGCACAGTGAGCCTGAGAGTGTGGGCATGAATACATGCTTCTGAATACACATATGTGAACATGAATACATGTGAGTGGGCACCATGACAGTTTCAGTGTGAGACCGAGCTCCACAGAGTGCTGAGGACATGGCCTTAGGAAGCCATCTTGGGCCTTGGGAGGGTTGGAAGCCTGCTGCCTGCCCTTGCGAGGGCTTGCTTCTGATGTGGGATGTTAGGCTCAGCACATGCTGCTCTGCTCTTGTTCTTTATGATATGAAAGGTTAGAGAAACGGGTGCAGGGGGTAGAGGCCCCGCTGTCTCCTCCTTCCTGCCTCGCCCCTGCACACCCTCCGTTTGCCACCACCCCACAGGTCCTGCCTTCCTGTCTCAGTGCTGCAGGAGAATGCACTAGACCTCTGTTCTCTGCCCTGCTTTTTGTCCTGTGTTAGTATGTGTCCCATTGCTCAGACAGAATACCTGAGAAAATCAACTTAAAGGCTGCCAGTCTTGTTTGGCTCATGTTAGCGGGGGAGGCATGGCAGCAGGGGTGTGAGGTGGCTGATCACATCACATCCGTGGTCAGGAATCAGAGCACCTGCTTGCTTGGGACAGCCTTTAGTTGGTGTTGCTTGTGATTTGTGCAGTATCCTACCCCTCCCCCCACATTCCCCTTGTCCCTCACACACTCTCTCATCCTGATTGGCTTCCCATTGCATTCTTGTGAGCTATCCGGAGACAAGAACCATAATTCCACAGAGTCCTGGACACCAGATGCCCACGGACTGGCAAGCAGAATGAGCAGATGGGCAGGTGCTGGCAGATGGACCCTCCGCTTTCACTATTGGTGGAGGAACCTTCTAACACTGATTTGTCTCCTCAGGGAGAGCCTGGTGAAGCTGGAGAGCCTGGCCTTCCAGGAGAAGGAGGTCCCCTGGTGAGCATGGCCCTGGAGGAAGGGTAGGATGTGCCCAGTGGGAACACTGACAAGGTGTTGGACCAAAAGCTTCAATCTTACCTCAGTTTTCCCTCCTGTGAAATGGGAGTCATGGCCTATGCTGCACAATAGAGCTATGGTGGGAAAGTGTAGCACACTGTGCAGAGTGAGCTTATGTGCATTCCTGTGTACAGATGTGGGGGTGAGCACACATGTGTACATGGGCAGCCCTCAGCAATGACCACATACCTCATGGCCACCAACGACTACCGTCTATGGTACATGGGCCTTTTAACAGGCTGCTATGATTGTGACCATCTCTACCGTGCTGACTCAGATGTTCAAGGCTAGCCTGAGAATAGCCAGGCTTCTAAAGGTTGGGGTGTGGTCAGGCCTAGGAAGCATCCTGGGGGACTGAGATGTCTCAGTTTCCTGTGCCTGAGAACCATGGAGCTGAAGATACCCAAAGTAACCCTAGCTGCCTTTTATTCATCCAGGAGCCAGCCTAACATAGAGCTGAGCCGAGGCCTTGGAGGTTTGAGAAGGGCAGGGCTCTTTGCCTGCCCGTTACTTATGGGGTTGCTATGGAGAATAGGAAGCAAGAACAGCAACCATCTCCATCCTGGGACCCAGGGAATGATGGGAAAGAGCTGTCATTGAGGTGCAGCAGTGAGTCCATAGATGCCCCACTATAGGCCAGCACATTTCAAACTCTAGGTGAGCACCTGGTGGGCTCTGAGAACTGAACCATAGCCTCTTCCTCCACAGGGACCTAAAGGAGAAAGAGGGGAGAAGGGAGAGGCTGGCCCCTCTGGTGCTGCTGGACCCCCTGGACCCAAAGGCCCTCCTGGAGATGATGGCCCCAAAGGCAGCCCTGTGAGTAATGCTAGATGCCGTGGTGTCCCGGCAGTGCCCCTGCACACAGGCCGTTCTGAGTCCCTGGAGTGCCTGCATCGTGTGTCCCCTGATCTGGAGACACCTGTGTCTTAGGGGTCATTTTGTCTACTCTAGAGGTGTCCACACCAGCTACTGGTGAGGCTGTAAGAGGGGAGCAGGGAGGAGTGGGATAGAAGCAGCATGCAATGGGGGTTCACAGGAGCCCTGATGAAAGGCCTTTAGTCACAGGGTACTGCTTTTCCCTGCTGGCCCCGATTTTGCATCAGAAATCAAAAGGGCCACCAGAGTGGATGTGTGGACAGAATGCCTGTCCTCACTAGTGTCCAAAGAGCAGAAGGCTGCTGCCCCAGGCCTGCCTCATGGGAGGGCTTGCTGCTCTTTGGACTCTTCAGGATAGGGGTCCCCTGATAAAAAGTGCTGGAGGTGTTGGGACTGTCTCTTGTCCTGTTACCTGCATTGTGGTGGGCTGGGCAGGGTGTGCCAGGCTGCTGATAGCTTTTTTCTCTCTTCTCAGGGCCCTGTGGGCTTTCCTGGAGACCCTGGTCCCCCTGGAGAGCCAGGTCCTGCAGTAAGTGTCCATCTCATCGCCGATGCCTCTTGTTACCCATGATTTTCCTGCTCTCTGCTTCCACCCCTCTACTGGGCTCTCAAAGGCACAGCGCCTCTCCAGGCTGTGCCTGTTCTCAAGGGCACATCACTTCTTCCGGCTGTGCCTGTTCCAGTGCCCAGCATTTGGGTGTGGGAAAGGATCTGAAGATACACTCGGGCTGGATGAACTTGATCTGTGCAGTGGAAGCAACTTTCTTGTTTCCACAGGGTCAAGATGGCCCACCTGGTGACAAAGGGGATGATGGTGAACCTGGGCAGACGGTGAGTGTCCAGTCTGATGGCTTTCTGGTGGAGCCTCCCTGCGTTTTCCAGTCTTTATGAGAAACCCAAACCTAGGTCCGTCTTGACTGTGGGCTGAGCTCAGGAGCCCCAAGGACTTGGTGAAGGCTGAGACTCTTCCTCCAAAGGGGGGTGGTGGTGCATATGCAGTCCCACCAGGGGACCTGCACAAAGCTCCAAGGGCTCTGCAAAGTGCAGATCTCACCCAGAATGTCAGCCAAAGCTGACCAACAAGTGTACAGCACTTCCCACAGGCCCAACATCCTGTGACTGTGACCACTTGACCTCTAGTGGCTGTTTTAATGTAAAGTGGTCTCTTTGGGATGAGACCAGGTGACTTCTTCAGGTCCCTGAGCTGGACTGTGCCTCTGTCATAGGTCTCTTCAGCCCACACCCAAGGTGGGACTAGCTCCTAGGAACGATTGACTGTCAAAGTGTTTTTGCTGCTAATATGAATGTTACAGGCTGGGTGATTAAAACAAGACAGTGTGTTGGGCTTAGTGCTGCAGGCCAGGAAGTCAAGATAGAGGGACCTTATCAGGTGGGGCGTCGTGCTGTGGCTCAACAAGGCAAGAACAGATGTGGTGGCTCATGCTTTTGATTCCAGCACTCAGGAAACTAAGGCAGGAGGATTGCTGCAAGTTTGAGGCCTTTCTGGTCTACATAATGAGTTCAAGCTCAGCCTTGGATTCAGCGTAAGACCCTGTCTCAAATAACAATAATACTGTAGTGGATGTCACCAGGAAGTTTTGGGAAGGGGGAGGTGGGCTTAACCCCCTTTTATAAACCCTTTTATTAACCCCTCATTTCTCTGATGGTGATGAAATCTATACATACTCACATGACCTGATACGCAGGCCCCTCCCTTTGATATGAGCCTCTGGGTTTCAGAGGCCATTCAAACCGAATCACTGACCCAAGGGCAAATACTTGTGTCACTGATCTGAGACAGGCAGCCGTGGAAACGAAGGACTGGGGACATGGGCTGTGAGCCAGATGTGTCCTGTCTATGCCCCTGTTCCCCAATCCCCTGAAAGGGCTCCCATCTTGGTCCTTCTGCAAGTGAGAGGTGGGTGATGTAGCGTGGTGGAAAACAGAGAGCAGAGTGCCAGGCGCAAGTATGCCCCAGGGGATCTCTTTGCTCAAGGTGCAGCAACTGTGGGATGTGAGTTGGGTTCTCTGAGTGCCACAAACAGGGCGCAGGGTGTGAAGGCTGTAGGGACTTTGTTGTGGGCTTGCTATGCTCACACCGGAGCGGGGGCCCTGCAGGGCTGGCCATGGAAAGGACTGTATTTCCATGGGTTTCCTAGGCTGTAGGCAGCATAGCCGTGTGTCCTGATGGGACAAATTTCTAACGCTCTGTGTTCTTTCTCCTAACCAGGGATCCCCTGGCCCTACTGGTGAACCTGGTCCATCTGGGCCTCCAGGAAAGAGGGTAAGTACTTCTGCCCACTCCTCCCCATTTGCTGGTTGCTTGCACAAAGCCCCCTACCCCTTGTGGAGTCCCTGGTGCCCCACATGGCCCCGAGGAGGGTACATGTATATCTGAAATGTGCAACACACTCATCAGGACACAGATACGTGGGAGTGACACAGGTGGAGTAACCTCTGAGGAAGCAGAGTCTAGATCAGGGGTGTTTGAGAATGGCCAATGGCTGACATGCCTATCATATCACCTTGTGGGAAAACATCTTCAAAAGCTAGGCTCTCCTTGTCCCTCGACCTGACCATTATGAGAGAAGAGACCAGGCCTAGGAATAGGCATCTGTATTGTAAGCTCCTGTGGGTACCTGGACTGCATGCAGCACTTGAGCCAAAGAGTGCGCAGGCGGGAGAGGGCCTTCTATGTGCAAGGCCCCTAAGACATCTCTAGATACACCAGAGCACTTGGAGCTGTGGTACCCCTTATGGGGCCCTGCATCTTCACTGGCCAGTGGTCCAGGGTGGCCTCATACCCTGTCACTTCCCTGAACTCTAGGCCTGGTCTCCAAACTCAAGTCTTTGTTGTTCTATTGTTTTTTCTAGGGTCCCCCAGGCCCTGTAGGCCCTGAAGGCAGGCAGGGGGAGAAAGGAGCCAAGGTAAGTTACCCTGGTGGCTGTCAAATCTGTGGGCCTGAAAGAGACTGGGGCAGTGGCAGCGCTCAGCCTGAGGACAGAGGAACCAGGGACACACAGGGAGGTGGGAAGGGTCAGGGAGGACAGAGAAGTCAGAGGGAGTAGGCAGAAAGAGGGCAGGGTGAGATCACGCCCAGACCTGTGACAGAGGGGAAGACAGCATACACAGGAAGTGAGGCCGTGGGAGACTGGAATAGCCAGTACCTTAATGGTCCATGTGGTGCCCAGCACTGGAACACCCAGCCACTCTTGTAGGTGACCCACACAGCCAAGATGGGAACATTTGCCATCTTTGAGACTTAGTGAGCTCTGCATTTGGGTGCTGTGTGGCCTGGCACCGGGTGAGTGACCTTCTGTGGTCAGCAGGTGTTAGGGAGCCACTATGTTTGGATGACAGAATGGGACTTGGGCCAAGTCAGCCTTCACAGGAAGGTGGGGCTTGGGCCAAGTCAGCCTCCACAGGAAGGTGGGGCTTGGGCCAAGTCAGCCTCCACAAGAAGGTGGAACGTGGCACCACTGAGGACACATGGGAGCATCTCTGCAGTACCCCAGGGGTTGGGCCCTTTGAGCCTCTGAACATCTGCATCCTTCTCTACAGGGAGAAGCTGGCTTAGAAGGCCCTCCTGGGAAGACTGGCCCCATTGGCCCCCAAGGGGCACCTGGGAAGCCTGGCCCCGATGGTCTTCGTGGGATCCCTGGTCCTGTGGTAAGTGGCCTGTCAGGCCTGGGATGAGGGAGAGGTGCTAATGGAGGCACAGAATTACACCAACGGACTCTGTTTCAGGGTGAGCAAGGCCTTCCAGGATCCCCAGGCCCCGATGGTCCACCTGGCCCCATGGTGAGTGGCATGCAGTGTCAGTGTGTCTGTATTGTTGGGGCACTAGAACCCTCTGGGACAAGGACACTGACTCCTCTCCCCTCTCTTGCAGGGTCCTCCAGGACTCCCTGGCCTCAAAGGAGACTCCGGTCCCAAAGGTGAAAAGGTGAGCTGAGACTTGGGGCACCCTAACTTTGTAGTAACAGCATCCTTGATTCAGTCACAGGAGTTACTGACCCACTGCCAGGTACCTGCTGTGGCTGTCATGGGACCCTGAGGTAGATTAACAGAAGAAAAATACACACAGGGCTCTGAGACTCGTGTCTGTATGCCAGGAGTCCTAGAAGCCCCAGAATTGACGAGAACCTTCTAGAGCCCTGGTGGCTTCATTAACGGATGGTGACTTTTCTCCTTCCATTGATTTATTTGTAAATAAACGAGCTCACAGGACAAACAGATGCTCACAGAGAAGGCGACTAGAAACATCCTTTTCTGCTCAGAGTCCTTCCAGCACACTGTAGATGCTCGTACAAAGCCAAAAGATGTATGCAGCAGATATGGCGCCTTTTCGCTTGCTCCTATGAGCTTACTGTCCTCAGTTCTCAGCAGTTTCCGTTCTGTGTCAGCCTCGGACCTTGTAGGAAAAGGCGACATGCGTACCAAAAGTCAGAATGTTTCCTAAGTAAAAGCATAGACACAAACTATCAGGAAAGTCCTGTGGACTCTGACCTGGGTACCCCCATAGACTTCGCTTTGGTTGTTTTTGGGGTTCAGTGCCAGGGGTGGTGGTAGTACTGTGGAACTGAACTCAGGGCCTCACAAATGCTGACCAAATACTTTACTGCTCAGCCATACCCTGGCTCTCCCTGAGTGTATCTTCAAATACATTTCTTACTAGCAAGGGGCCATGAGACCCGTCTTGTCACCTGGCCTGTCTTTGCTTATTTTCACCCCCCAGAATGTTGACTGTGACACATTTTCCTGAGTCATGGCTATGTGCCAGGTCACCCAGCCCACTGTGCAGTGGGCTCAGGGCACTGGTAGCATAGATACCTGTCATGGCTCCATTTTCTCACAGGGCCATCCAGGCCTGATTGGACTCATCGGACCTCCAGGCGAGCAAGGTGAAAAGGGTGACCGAGGACTCCCAGGTCCCCAGGGCTCATCTGGTCCTAAAGGAGAACAGGTATATATAGTAACTGACATCCTTGGAGCAACTTCTAGTTTCCCAGGGAGGCCGAGAGGATGCCCTCGTTCCCATGGAATCTCAAGTCTTCTTTTGCAGATGGGGCCAGTGAGGCTTGGACTTAGCTAGGTCCCGGAGACACAAGTTAGAACAAACCCTAAACCCAGGTCTCAAGTGGAGATGGGAGCTCTCTCCTCGCTGCTATGAGGAACCTCAGAATCAGGGGGTCTTAGCAGTCAGGTTCTTCTCTCCAACTCCATGCAAAAGCCTCTGACCCAACTAGGTGGGCAGAAGATAGTGGAGGGCCAGCAGCCATGTCCACTTTCGGGGAGAGGCAGAGCAATGGCCACTAACATCCTTGCCCCCACCTTGCCACAGATGCCCACATCTGACCCCAGACTTACCCCGGAATCCACTGTAGCTGGTTAATTTGCAATCTTGGTGAGCCATGGCGGAGGAAACCCTGGCTAGGTTTGACTGCAGGAGGTGAAACAGGAGAGACTCTCATGCTCAAGAGGGGCAGTTTGTGTGTGGCACTGGAGAGAAGACATGTGTCTTTGCGTGGGAAACCCCTGGTCATTGTGGTGGGAATCCCCACACTGTTTCCCCAGTATGACAGCAGTCACATCTGGGGATCTTTGCCTTCCCAGCCTACATCTATCCCTAAAGACAGCAGTATATGGTGGTGTCTGGAGCCTTTGGGGGCTGAGGAAACAGCAGACGCCCCTCTTTAGGTCATATTGGAAGTGCATGGCATGGAAGGGTGAGGCTCCTTGGAGCCCTGCCTCAGCCACTGCGGACATTTTTCTGACGGTCGAGTGTCCCCAGGCTTCATGCGCATACAGACTTGTTTGGCTCTAGAGGTGGATATGTAGTCCCATCTCCCCACAAACTGTGGTCTTGGCCATGTTGCAGGTAGAAGGCATCTCCAGGGTGCAGGCTTGAGAAGCATGGGATCCATTAGGACCCAGAGGTCCAGGCCCAGGGACTTTGTTCCCTGTGAGGCTGGGCTGTCAACTGTGGATGGAAGACACATTCATGTTTTTTTCCCTGCCCACTATGGTGAGGCCTAAAATGGTGGAGCTGAGATATGTGGCCAAGCTGGGCACGAAGTTGGAGCAAGCTTTTCAGTAGTTCCAGTAGTGTGTGGTAGGAGTGGTGTCTTAATGCACAGATCCTTCCAGCCTGGTCAGGGAGCTAAGCCTGGGGACTTCAGCCCCCTGTGGGGCTGATGTTTTGGTCAATCAGTCCAGTCCACTGAGGAGACGTGGTGACTCTCACTATGATGTAAGCTCCACCCAGAGTGGTTGACTACAGCCGCCAGCCAGGATTCATGGTCCCTGGAAAGGGGACTCTGAGGGAATCCCGAATCATGGCAGAGTCACGGGGGTCACCTCCCTCAATTCCGCCTTCATCTAGAAGCTGGTAACCTACATTTTCTGCTCCTTTCCAGGGCATCACAGGTCCTTCTGGCCCACTTGGGCCTCCTGGTCCCCCTGGCTTGCCGGTATGTATCTAGGACGGATGCAGGGGGGTAGGACCCAGTGGATACAAGGACAGATGGACAAGGACAGATGGGAAATGGATGAACCTGTCCCGAGAACCACAAGGATGTCAGGAGAGATGATTGAACAAGGGTTGATTTGTATATCACACAACCTTGGAGTCCTAAGGGACAGGAGCAGGAGTGGGATTGCTGGTCCCTGGATTGCCTTGCCAAAGGGGAAGGGAGGGGCAAATTTTAGTCCCTGAACCCCCTCACAAAGAATGGAGATCCTTTTGTAAGCATCTGGGGAGAGAGAGGGGAGTGGTCTTGACTCTCCTCATCCCAGGATGCGTGAGTAGAGCCAGCTCAGTCCAGGCTTGAAAGTGAGGGACCTGTTTTCTTAGGAGCCTAGCCTGGACCTCTCTCGTGTTTTACGAGTCCATCACTCCAATACCATTGCAACATTCCTGGGCTCTACCCACTCTGACTGATCTGTGTAGGCTGGACCTTGGGCCACATGGCCATGGATGTCCAGCAGCTGACTCTTTCCAGGCCCCACAGGAGCCCAGGGGTTCCTTTTGCTTTTGATGTCCAAAGTCATTCCTCTGCTGAGCACTGTGGGCAGGGTGACCTCCCATCTGACATCCTCCTGGGGAGTGAGTGGCAGCCACATCCACCCTCCTGCCCACCAGCCAGGGCTCTTAGGGGGTGATTGAGCAAAACTGGGACCTGAGTGGCCCCTTTGTTTACTGACATTCTGATCTCTGCTTTCTGCAGGGCCCTCCAGGTCCCAAAGGTGCTAAAGGCTCTTCGGTAAGTGACTCCACCTTGTCGGGGCCATGACACCTCAGACTGCCTTGTAGGTGGGAGAGGAGTCCCCTAGGATGGGACCCCCAACCCGGACCCCCACCTCGACCACAGCTGTCCTCTCTACACCTCCTCTGTTCTTCTTCATTACATTGCTTTGCTGGCATTTCTTGTTGTCTTTAGTGTTTTTTTGTTTTGTTTTTGGTTTTTTGTTTTTAAATAACTATTTGATTGCTCTGCTGCTGGTTATTTTTAAGTATTAACTTAATTGTAGCTGCTCATGGGGCAAGGTGGGGGGAAATCAAGTGATATTAGCTAGCTCTGCCAAACCCTACAGCCTCTTGACACTTTTGGCTAACATGTAATAATCACGTGTGTTTATGGGCCTTGGTGTGGCTTTTTCCTAGGTATACGTGACATGTCCTGATCAAATTGGGGCCACTGGCATTTCCATGTCTTTACAGTTACTATGTGTATGGAGCCCTGCGGCCTCTCTAGATATGCGTGAAACCTAGCAGGCTTGTGCGTGTGCGAGTGTGTCCTCCACTGTACTATAGAATACTGGCGAGTGTGTCCTCCACTGTACTATAGAATACTGGCTTTATTCCTTCTGTGTAACCATGTTTGGTGCCCATCACCTTGTCACCCATCCTTGCAGTGTTCCAGGGCCCCGCCCCTCCCGAAACCCCCCACTTCCTATTAACTGTTAATGTTCCACATTCTTATACACTGTGTTTCTGTTAATGTTCACTTCTGAGTGCCTCTAGTCTGTCCGTCCCCCACCTCGTCCCCGTCCCCCACCCCTGCTACCACCCATGCAAAGACAAGATGGCCTTCTTTATGACTGAGCAATGCTCCTTGTGTGTGTATAAGATACATTTCTTATTTACTCACTGAATGGACACCTAGGCTGACTCCACATCTTAGCAATTGTGATCAGTGCACACAGCCACGTGGATGTGTGAGCGTCACTAGATATGACTCAGACACACTCAGAGGTGGAACAGCAAGCTCATGTAGCATGTCCTTCTCTGGTTTCCAGCATGGTGGAGCTATTCTGCATTCACAGCAGCAGTGCCCTGTCCTCTGCAGCACTTTTTGTCTCTCTGCTGGCTGTGCTGAGACGAAGGCCCACTGAGGGCTGGCCTTACATTCCCCTGATGGCCCACGCAGCTAGCATGCTTCCATAAACCTGTTTGTTAGCGTTTTTGTTTCCTTTGACACCTGTCTCCGTCTTTCTAAATGAGCCTAGCCCATCTCAGGCTAAGGCGGCTGGGCCTAGCCTCAGGAACAGAGAACTCTGCCTGTCTTGTCCCTTTGTCCTGGCCTTTTGGGAGCTAATAGGTCATTCAGAACACAGTAGGCCCCATGATCAAGTGCTGCTTTGTTGCTTTCTTTCCAGGGTCCCACCGGCCCGAAGGGCGAGGCAGGCCACCCAGGACTCCCTGGCCCACCGGTGAGTAGTCTGTGACGTGTGAAGGGGAACCAAGGCATTGTCTGTTTGTGGGGCTTGCTGTCTGAGCAGTGAGACTCACATGGCATAACAGGGAGGTCTCACAGGCCTATCAACGGGCTCATGGGCTGACTTGCCCTGAGTAGGATTATTGGCCAGAGAGATAAGGGATGTACATGTGCACGGATGTTATATGGTATGTGTGTATATATGACTACATGTGTCATACTGCTGTACATACTAAGCTTTACATATTAAGATATATATGTATATGCAAGCGTGTGTTTTTCTGTCCGTGTATTGTGCATGTTAGTGTATGGGTGTGGACATGCATTTGTAAATGTGAAGGTGTGTTTCTATATGTTTGTGTGTGTGCATGTATATAAACATGCATATGTCTACGTAACACAGGATGGTTGTGAATGTGATGTGTGTAGATGTATGTATATGTATTTATGTACATGTATATGAACATGAAATGTGTATTGTATATTTCTACATGAGTATTGTTCGTGTGCATGTATGTATTGTGAACATACATTCCTGAATGTGTTATATGCATGTGTATGTGATAACATACCTGTGTAATGTACAGGCATGTTTCCATATGTTTATGTATGTCAACATATATGTGTTTCTGTGTGTGTATTGTGCATGTGTATATGAATATGCATATGTACATGTTTCTAGATGTGTATATGTGTGCATATGTGTGCCTAGTGAATCTAGTCAGTTTCAGGAACTTCCTGAAGCTATTTTGAATTGTTTACCTTCCTTTTAAAGGTACTTACCACAGGATGGAATGTTTCAATCTTGGAGGAAACTTTGACACAACAGTTATATGTGATCATACATGTATTTATATGTACACATGCATATGGATGTATATGGTTCTGTATGTGTATATGTGTATATTGTATCTGCATGTGTGGTTCTGTGGTTGTATGTACATGCAGAAAAACCTTGATGTGGCTGGATGCTGCCAGCCCCTAGACTACCTTACACAGAGCCTGGGGGACCCAGACTTCTGGCTCAGGGTCATCTTAACTCTGCCCTTGAGACAGTGTCATTCTCATCCTGTCCTACTCATAACTGCCCTCTTCTGTACCCCAGGGCCCTCCAGGTGAAGTCATCCAGCCCCTGCCAATCCAGGCATCCAGGACTCGGCGGAACATTGATGCCAGCCAGCTACTGGACGATGGGGCTGGGGAAAACTACATGGATTACGCAGATGGCATGGAAGAGATCTTTGGTTCCCTCAACTCCCTGAAGCTGGAGATTGAGCAGATGAAGCGGCCACTGGGCACACAGCAGAACCCAGCCCGTACCTGCCAGGACCTACAGCTCTGCCATCCTGATTTCCCAGACGGTGAGGAAGGACCCCTGTGTGGGGGATGGGGCCAGTCAGAGCCACCCCTCACTCACTCACATCTGTCAGAGGAAGTGTGGGCTAGGCCCCTCGTTAATCATCAGAAACATAAGAGAGGGAGGTTAACATGTCAGGAAAAGCCAGAGAGAAGAGGAGTCAAGCATCAAAGTGTTAAGGCTGATTAGGTGTTATCCTGTGGCTTGGCACTTAGCTGGCCCTGAAAGCAGCTTGATGTCAGGATTATGTGCAGTGCTGTGCTTGGAAACATGGATTTTTAAGCACTGGCAGAGCCATAGAACCTCACCCTCACCCTCTTCAAACCAAGGCACTGTTGATCAGTAAAATGAAATCGGCTTCTCTTTCCCCAGAAGTAGGGATGCTCCTCCCGCAGGATTGGAGGAGTATCTGATTTCAGTAGATTCTGACGCCACGCCCATCAATTTCCAGGTTCATTTCGGAACATTCTTTGTCTTTGCTCTATCCACCCATCAAGGTCAGCAGACACTCACACAGTGTCTTCGTGCCCCAGCTGCATTCCCGCGAACAGGGCTGTCTGCTACTCTTTATGCTTCCCGCAGGAAAAGCAAAGTACTGTGAGATAGGAAAAGAAGCTGTGTCAGTGGCTTTATGGCCCTGGCTGTGCATTTAACAGCTAGACTGAAATGTTGCGGTGGCTTCTGCAACAGTCCAGGGAGCCATTCTCATGAATCTGCCTCCCTGTCTCTGAAATCCAGGCGAATACTGGGTCGATCCCAACCAAGGGTGCTCCAGGGACTCCTTCAAAGTCTACTGCAATTTCACAGCCGGAGGGTCCACGTGCGTCTTCCCTGACAAGAAGTCGGAGGGAGTGAGTACCCGTGTCAACTGCTGGCTTCCACTTGGGCCAGGGTTGCAGTGTTTCTTGTGTGTATACAGCTTTAAGGCTAAAAGCCAGCGGACGTTCAGTTTCAGAACCAAGAATGTTCTTCTGGAAATCACTCATAAGTTGTCCTAAGATGAGCTGCAGTAGCAGGTGCAGCCTAGGTCCCTTCCCTGAGCATGTTCCCCCAGCCGTCCACAATATCCTGGGGATGGCAGCCATCCCTGGGGCTCAGCAACATCACAGCCCAAACCAACCTAAAGCTTTGAAAGGCCCTTGGGGATAAGGGAGAAGACATAGAAGCTGCTGTGCCTGAACTGGGAATGTCAGCTTATTTCTGTGGGCTCTCTTCCAGGCCTCTCAGGTGCCAGGCAGGGCTATGTGTGAGGAATCTGTAGGCACAGAACTGGGTTCTGACTCGAGAGATTTTGTGGGGTATCAGTTAATCAACCCTGTGGCCTTTCTGAGCTTACTCCTGTGGGCAGGATTTTGTGTGCGTGTGATAGGTGTGTGATTGTGCTGCAGAGTCTGTGTCAGAGGCTATTTTGGCCTGGGATAGGCAGGCAAGAGGATGAGCCTTCCCATATCTGAGATGATAACCATGACCCCAGCCTCAGTGTCCCTCCATCTGGCCTGGCTCAGAGTTGTCCCATGCCATTTTCTGGAGGCCACAGCAGGTGTGAATCAATCAATCTATCTATCTATCTATCTATCTATCTATCTACTATCTACTCCACACCACAGCTTCCTAGCAACTGGGAGGTTGGTTCCTGCTAGGGAGGGCACAAGGGCTCCCTGGGGCTGCCTCCTCTCTAAATCACACCATAAACGTGGTGAGCGCCAGCATGCCCTTGGGTTACACACTCTGCCACTGGCAGCAAGAGCAGAGCCATCCCTCCAGCATTCTGATAGACTGGACTCTCAGAGATAAGCCAGGGCTTTGCAGAGGTCTGAGACACGAGGATCTACTCTATGGGTCTCGTATCCCTCCATCTGGCAGGAGTTGAGGATGGAGTTGAGCTAAGAGCCCTTTCTCACCCCTCAGTGCCCTCTGCAGACAGCCTCTCGTAGCCAGCCTTTCTCTGGAACCGTGTCAGATGGCGTCTATACAGACACTGCACTCTGTCTCTTTGCCTTTCCCCCAGTATGGACTGTGGGCTGGGCCAGAGCTGTCCTGCCCAGGATAAATAGACCTTCTCCTAGAACCAATGAGACACAAGGCTTCAGAGCCTGGAGGAGAAGCTACTCCTACATAATTTGATGGGCAGGTCTGAAAACCACAGGGAATGGTGCAGGACTCTGGGGGGGGGGGGGAGGAGGCAGACAGGACACCTCCTTTCCCCAGCAGTCAGACTTTGTCCTAGCACCCAGGCAGCTCAAAGGGGGCAATCATATTGACCCATATCCCTGCCTCTTTCCCACTTAACCATTGAGCCTGGATCCCATACATGGGTCTTGAAAGGATCTGCTCAGCCTGGTTTTCCATACCAACAGTGAATCAGTCCAGAGACACGACCTCCCACCTCCCCTACAGAGGCTCAGCCACTCATTACTTCAGCCCGTATCATCTCTGAACCCTGCTCTGTTGATCAGTCTTGCATATCTGTAGCCTTGACTTTCATAGAGATAAACCCCCAAGTGAGAGTCCCCAAGGAGGCACAGAGACAAGCCCTATGATGAAAGGGGTCTCCTTAGTCCTGCAGTTTCTAGAGGCTTTGGGGGAATCCTCTGTTCCCTTGCTATGGCAGATTACCTAATGACTCCAGGAACCCAAAAGACCACAAGTCCCCAGTGAAGGACTTTACACACACACACACACACACACACACACACACACACACCCCTACCTCTGTTGTATGATGTTTTCTGGGGAGACACCAACAAACATCTTTCCACCTCATAAAGGACAACAACAATAAAACAAAGAGTGAAAATACAATTCCACCCAGGACTAGCTGAGGGAAGCTGTAGAGTTTATTGGGGTTACTCACAGGAACTCAGGTGACTCAAAGGCAGCTGTCCCACTGAAAAGACCACCACAGGAGGCCTACAACTCACAGAAGCTGCATCATTGGAGTTTTGTGACTGGCACACAACCTAGCTAGTCAGAGAACCCCCTTTTCCCACTGCTTTTATAGCCTGTCTGTATACTGTAAGTCTGAGGAGGTTCCTGAGACTTGTGAGTTATGTTTACTCCCTGAGCCTCACTAAGATTACCTCTAGGAAAGATGTTTCCATTTGGAGGATATAGCTACACAACACTTCACTCTTTCTGACTCTAACATTGTTTCCACATCTACTGTTGCAAAAATAAAGTTCCTTTGATGACCAACTGAGAGAGCAGCAGGACTGTATAGGCCTAAACACCAGTGATTAAAAGGTAACTTGATAGGTACATCACATCCATTAACAAAGTAATAGCAGCGCCCCTCTCCACTGGAACCTATCTTGTCCCCAGCCATGGTTTCCAGAACAGATATGACTTTCCTTTGGTGAGACAGACCTTAAACTGATTGAAAAGCAGCTGGTGACACCATAACAGTTGAACCACTATGGCACCAATGTGTACATCTTGTCTGGCTTGTTGGAAGCAGCGCACATAGGACCCACAACCAAACAGGATTGTTGGGGACAATTCTCCCCCAGCAGCCTACTTGGTAACTCCTGGCACTAACAAACTCAACCAGAAGGGGGAGAGCTTCCAGCTCAGCTTGAGTCTTCCAAGGCCTGAAGCCAGCCAGCACAGAGGGAGCTTCCCATATGACACATACCACACCCATGTACCTTACGCACACACATACATTATGCATATACACTTAGGCATATATGTACACACACACATGCGTGCGCACACACACACACACACACACACACACACACACACACACACACACACACACGGCATACACAGTCTGTCCGTGTGGCTGCAGTACCAGCTGCAGCTGAAGCTGAAGAGCTTGAACCATTGTCTCTTAAAACTGAGAGGAAGACGAGATGTCCACACATTGCTAGCCCAGCACTCATGCTGGCTGCAACTTTCCCTGTCACTGACATGAGATTTCTGTGTTTGTCATTTACTGTCCCACTGCTACCCTTCAGCAGTCACTAGATGCCCTGGTACACTGTAGGCTGATAGGTGCACCTGTAATCCCAGCATGACCATGTTGACATGTACCTGGCTGCCATAGAGATCTAGAGCAGTTGTCACCCCATGTCAGCTCTTAGGGGAGGAGGCATACGTATCTTGGCAGGACACAGGGGCCGGGATAGCTGGGAAGGTCTGTCTGTAGAGGCAGAAGTAACCCTTTTATTTTCTGTTTCTCTCCTTCCCCCACCCCTGCCTGATGTGTAGGCCAGAATCACTTCTTGGCCCAAAGAAAACCCAGGCTCCTGGTTCAGTGAATTCAAGCGTGGGAAACTGGTAAGGTGACACCAAGTTCTTTGCATTTGTCACTTTAAACCCGCCATCTCCTATCTTGCAGAGTAAAATGGCCCGCTGGCCCAAAGAGCAGCCTTCCACCTGGTATAGTCAGTACAAGCGGGGTTCCCTGGTAAGTGGCCGCCTCACGCTGCCTGCTTGCGGCTAGGCCTGGCTCTGGGTGCTGCATGGGCCTCATTGCAGCTGGGACCACACCTGCTATGGCCCTTTAGGCCAAAATGCTCCACACGCCTGGCAGCAAGGCCCAGAGGGGTGTGATGCCCCTTCCTCTCGCTGCTTCTTTCACCCAGATCAGAGATTCTTCCATCCTGGAAGTAGACGGGTAGCTTCTCACTGAGATTCAGGGTATCTGCAGCTGGAAGTGGGCACTCCAGTAAAGCCACATGCTGCTTATGGATGGCACACCTAAGCTGGCAAGCCACAGGTCAGAGACATGCACAAAGTAGGAGAACATTCATAAGTTCATGGGCATGGATGATTAGGAGATCCACAGAGAGTACTTCCAGACCCTGCTGTTCACACCCTCTTCCTAGGCTATGCAAGGCCCGCAGGCTGTGACTGCCATTGACCTTGTAGGCACTAGGAGTGCCCCACATGGCTGTATTAGTCTGTATTCGGTGTATCTTAGAACATAACCCATCTCAGAGGTGAAGAGATCTTAAAAATGTCACCCAGAAGGCTCTTATGGCCAACATGGAGGTCAGAAACTTGTTTAGGTTCACTTCTGTGCAACCAATGCTCTCCTGCTCAAAAGTGGGACAGTTTTTTCCCCAAATACTCAAAACCTTTAGTAAAGTCGGCTCAAAACTTTGTAAAACCCATCTAGACTTGAGGTTCCAGGTCCAGAGAAGAGCCCACACCTTCTTTCGACTCTTCAAACTAGTGGGCCTCTCCCTATTGAGTCCTGGCTCACACAAACCCCATTGGGACTTCCGCTGCCTCTCAGCTCTGCGCTAGCCTCAGCCTCTTTAGTGAGCACAGAGCCAAGTGGCTTCCAGGACCATCCTGCCCCTACCTCGGCCATCCCTCAGCCTGGAGGCATGCCTGGCTTTCTGTCAAGGTCCTGAGGAGCTCACTTCTGCACAGAAGCTGTGGCCTGGACTCTTCGGGCTTCAGCCCCACAGCCTTCTCTTCCCCTGCTGGGAGCGGGGCATCCTGCTCTGTTGCTTCCTCTCCTCTGCTTCCTTTGCTTTCTTCAGAGGAGAACGGCTGTCACACAGAAGGACCTGTCAAGAGGAAGACCCAGTAGTGTTAACAGGAGATCTGAGGGGTCAGGCAAGAAGGAGCTGTGGAAATGAAAATGTCCAGGGCTAAGGTCCATTGGGTTCTGTGTGCCTGAACTTGACTTGGCTTCTCCCCTCTCCAAATGGTCTCCCAGGGGCAGCCACCCAGTTGCTATCCTTGCTGAAGGAACAAATGGTCATAAAATACCCATGTCTAGGTACACCCCTGTCTGACCTTTATCCTGAACTGGTTATCAGGGACAGAGGCACAGGACCATCCAAGGCAAACCAGCCTGCCTTCAGGCTACATGGTCCAACTCCCAGTTCCCAGTAAGAACCAGGAGCTGCCTAAAATGGCCACTCACACAGAGGATGCAGGGAATCGATCCCCTAGGGCAGGTCCTCTTGAAGACTTCAACCTGGGACAGTACTAGGGCTTCAGGTCCTTCTGTGGGGCCACCCCTGCCTCTGCTGCAGCATGTTTCCTCTCTCAAGTCAGTCGTGTGTCCTCCCAGGAGCAACGGATGCCTGGACTGCTGGTTGGTATGCATTTTTCCTTTGCAGAGTCTGACTGTGGGTTTTTCTCAAGCTGTCTTCAAGGAAGTGGCGTGTCCTTGGTAGCTTGGGAATCCCTAGGGTGTCCCACCATCATGGTAGAAAGGAACATGGTCCTAGGCCTGTCTCCACCCTATTCTTGTTTCCTATTACTATTGAAGTTGTCACGACTTCTTGGTCACTATGGCCTGTGTGTGCCACACCCAGCACTGCCCCAAGTGTTCCTTCACTGCCAACATGCCCTTTGGAGTGGCCGACCCAGAACAGTGTTGGAGCGGCAGCCGCTTAGAGCTGGGTGTACCAGAATGAGACACTGACCTCTGCCAGTCTCTTTCCTGATGCAAATGTCATTACAGGACCTGCTCTGCTGAGCCCTGCTAGTCCTTGCCTAGAGAGAGGCCTCAGTCACACCCAGGCTTGAGGAGGCAGTGCTTTTTCCCATAGCTAAGAGTTTTGTGCCCCTGATAATACTGCTGCCTCAGAAAACTCTTTGCAAAAAGTCAATGAGACTCTTTCTCAGGGTGTCCATGGCATCCTGCACCTAGTGGAGCAGACTGGCTTGAGATACTGATGACACCGAGGAAGTCACTTACAGGGTGGCATTCTCTTTCCCCAAGGCTCTTCCCAGTTTGTTGTGGAGAGCGGGGCCTTCCAGAGAGGGTCCGATCTCTAGAGCCCAGCTCTACTTGCTTGGTATGGGCAGTGGTCAGCAGGATAGACTGTTTATTGCCTCTGAAGCCTGTCCCTTGGAAAAACAGGATGCCCTTGTACCTCCAGGGTACACCTGGTCACTCCGGTTCCCACACAGCTCAGACCCTACTCAGGCTAGTCCATCATCCATCCAGGCTGTGCCATTCCTCAATGGTCCCCAAGGTCTCTTGGCCATTCTAGCTCTTGATTCCCAAGATGGGGCCTTGTGTAACCTGAACACTCAACGGTGGCCTTCCATCTGTTCACAAGAGCCCTTGCTGCCTTCCTTTGCTCTCACAGTGACAGAGACAACAGGCTGAGCTCCTGTGCTTGTGGCATGTGTGGTCTGAGGAAGGTAACAGATGTGCACCAGAACACAGGACCTGAGCTGATGCACCATCCTCAGGGCTGTATTCAGGGAACAGAACAGTGACAGAGCTGTGACCAAAGGTGACAGTTGCAGCATCTCTTGCCTATGGGCCATATGCCCTACAAAGAGAAGAGCCTCTATCAAGACTCAGGGTCAGATAGAGCACTCAAGAAATGCCAGGGCAGGAAAGGGCGTGGTCACCAGACCCCAGGAGCCTTCTCTACTCCAAGGCTGCATTCCCATACATCTGCTCGCTCCAAGGAATCGGACCTTGCCTCTTGCTCCTAGCACACTGACTCATCCACAAGAGTGTGGGGCCTTCTGTGTCCCATGGACGAGAAGGCAGGTCTTAATGGAACACCACGCGGTGCAGTCAAGCTAGGCAGACCCTGCCAAATGGAGAGGAGGTGACTGGCTCCTCGGAAGTGGCCTGGAAGCTCGAGGCAGAAAAGAAGGTCGAATGCAGGAAAACCTGACCTAGACAGGCTTTCTGGAGGAAGCGGAGCAGGCACTGAACCCAGAGAGGCAGGGCTGCTGGATGAAGGCTAATACACAGACTGTCAGTCTCTGGTGTGTGTTTCACTTGGCTCCTATTCTCCAGGCTCTCAAGAGATCCTGTGTGCCAGGGGCAAGGAGGACAGAAGCTTCCAGGCAGTGGCCTCAGGGAGACAGGCTTGAGTGAAGCGCTGGGGGTGTGGGAAACTGTCCATTGATGGGTCTCCACCCTGCTCATCCCTCTGGCTATGCCTACCCCCAGCTCTCCTATGTGGATGCTGAAGGCAACCCTGTGGGCGTGGTACAAATGACCTTCCTGCGGCTGCTGAGTGCCTCTGCCCACCAGAACATCACCTACAACTGCTACCAGTCCGTGGCCTGGCAGGATGCCGCCACAGGCAGCTATGATAAGGCTATCCGCTTCTTGGGCTCCAACGATGAGGAAATGTCTTATGATAACAACCCCTATATACGTGCCCTGGTGGATGGCTGTGCTGTGAGTATGCCCCCCTTGGGTACCCCCCTAGTACAAATGTACAGAGTACTGTGTGTGTGCCATTCTCTGAGCTGTGTGTTGAGCATGCTTCAAGAACCAAGTATGCCCCTAGCCTGGCCATATCAGAGTGGGGCTGACCTGGAAGGTCCTGGTTGGAGGTTAGAGACCACGCCCACTTAAGTAGGTGTTTTCTGGGCCGAGTGAGAATATGAACTGGCTGTCTGTGTGTGTATGCAGGCATGTGTCTGCGTTTGTGCATGTGCACTTGCATGTATGAGTGTGTGGGCAGTGCATGTGGAGGGGACAGTGGTTGTCATTCTTGTAGAATGACAAGGTGTCTCACTGGCTTTAACCTGCTAAGTAAGCTAAGCTGGCTGACCAGCAAACTCCAGGAACCTGGCAGCTGCCCACTCCCACCCCCAGCACCAAGATTGCCAGCATGTACCACTATACCCAGCTTTTAAAGGATTTATTTCATGTGCGTACGTGTTTTGCTCACATGTATGTCTATGTACCAGACACATGCCTGGTGCCCGTGGAGGCCACAGAGAGCCCTGAATCTGCTAGGCCCGGAACCGTGGTAGATCGTTATGAGCCATTATGTGGGTGCTTGAGATGAAACCTGGTCCTCTGTAAGAATAACAGATGTTCTTGTCCACTAAGCCATCTCTCAGGCCCTCATAGCCAGCTTTTAAAATCTGGGTTCTGGGGATCAAATTCTGCTCTCCATGCTTGCATGACAAGAACTTCACTGACTGAGATGTCTCCCCGGTCCGGGACTGGGCTTCTGAGGGAGGAGCCAAACCTATTGGGGAACTCTCTACACAACCTCTATGGCTGACCCTGAGAGAGTGTGGTAGCTGAAGCAGTTCTCCTGACCACAGCCCACATGGACCATCTCGTGGGAAGGGCTATTCTATTCACAGCACCAAACCTTGTTCTGAGCTGTGGCATCCTCAGCATCTCTGAGTGCAGAGGCAAGGTATAGGACAGCAGTACACTGGGCTGGGGAGGGGAAAGCAGCCCCCTCCTGGTTTTACTTCTGGAAAGATCCAAGATCCTGTCATGGGAAAAGTGGAAAGACAATGGCTCGGAACAAAATAACCCACTGATGGGGAAAAAATGGCTCTGTGTACTGGGAGAGGACTCAGGGAAGCAGGCTGGCAGGACTGTGGAACTGCAAGTCCAAAGAGGGCAGCATGCAGCAGGCTGACTGGCCTGGTGAGCCCGCTCTCTGCCCCCAAACCCTTGTGTTCAGCCATGATCTGAAAGGTCACAATCCTCTCCTTATTGGCCAGGCTCCTTCAGGATTCTCCTAGCCTCCACATGCAGGCCAGTGGTGCCAAGGCCTGCCCAGCCCTGGGAGGCCAGCTTGACTCATTTTGTAATCACAGCCACTGAAATTGGAATTCCAATGCTGCTACTGTGTAGCTGGGTAGCCTGATTGACTGGGCTGACAAGCGGCCAGCCCTGTGGAGGGGCAGAGAGGCATTCCACATCAATCCATTGTTTGTGCAGTTTGTGTGCCCCTGGGGGGCCATTGCTAGCTGGCAATGGTTATTTATGTCTCTTCTTTAAATATGTCCCTCTCTGAGCGCTCTGATAATTGGAGCAACGGGGCTCCACAAATCTGTGTGAAATCACCTGCCAGCTCCACACATGGTGGTCCCTGGGGTGGGAGAGAAAGACCCATTTTATGCTGATGCTGTAAAAGGAGGAAATGTGGGCTAGCATCGGCCTGTGACCTCACGACTCCTTGGTATGCGAAAGAGACACTCCATCACTGACCTCACATGACTCCCCAAGACTCTAGCACCTTCCAGGGCCCAGGAAAGGCCAGGCTGATGGCCTCGTGTAAGTCTCTGGGTCTGAGAACAGAGACCGAGATAACAGACCTTAGATGGCAGGGGTGACCAGCTCTGAACTACATGGCTATGTAAGTTCAGCTCCTGAAGCTACCCAGATTACCCCCACACATTCCCATTTTGAGACAGGGTGTTTCTACATAGCCTGGTCACAATCCTCTCATTAGAACAGAGGTTTAGAGTCTCTCTGTAGTCTAGATTTGAATTTATGCCTGCCTGTACCTCCTGAGTGCTGGAATTAAAGATGAGGGCCACTGTCCCTGTCTCCTTTTTTCCCTCTTAGATTGTTTATGTGTATGGTGTGCATATTTGTGTATATGTACGCTTTTTCATGTATTGGCACACCGGTGCACCTGTGTATATGTGTGTGTGTGTGTGTGTGTGTGTGTGTGTGTGTGTGTGTGTGTGTAGGCCCAACATTAGGGTCTGTTGGAAATCATCCATCTTATTCATTGGGGCAAGGTCTCTCAATCAAACCCAGAGCTCACTGATGTGGCTTGTCTTGCTAGCTAGCTTACTCTGGGATTTCCTGTCTCTGTCTTCCAAAGATGGCATTACATCTTGGAGTTGCTACACCCACCTAGCATTTACATGTCTTTCTGAGGATTCAAACTTCACTTGCCATGTTTGTATGGCTAACACTTTAACCACTGAGCCATCTCTCTAGCCCCTCAGATGGATGACATGGTAATGACCATGGAAGTGGAAAGGTATTCCTTTGGCCAGTCTCCTTACACCCTGCCTGGCCAGATCAGCGATAGGTAGCCCTCAAACTCAACCATGTTATAAGCAACTATAATCTGTGCCGGGATCCTGGTGGTAAATTCTTTCAGTGTTTCTCAAGGGACAGCCAGAAAACTATAAATGACAAAATTGTCCAAGACTCTCATTCAAGAAAACCCAGATTCTGAATCCACCTGTCTTAGGTAGGGTTTCACTGCTGTGAACAGATACCATGACCAAAGCAACTCTTATAAAGGACAACATTTCATTGGGGCTGGCTTACAGGTCATTATCATCATGGCAGGAAGCATGGCCTAAGTGACTTGTAGACAACTGAACTACTCACAGTTCTGCATGCAGGAAGTTCAAGGTTGGGGCCACCACCCTGAGTTGTACACAGTCAACCTTTGCAATGTTATCACAAAGCAGAGATGGAGAGTCTTTCTGCGGTCCCTTCATTAGGGAAGCAAGCTCACTCGTGAGGAGGCTAGTCTCATGGCTTAATCATCTTTCCAAGGCCACCTCCCACCATCACCTTGACCAATAGGGTTCCTATTTGGATTTGGGGTCCACACTCAGGCTACTCCCAAGGAGAGTAAGCTGTGCAGCTGGACACCAAACACAGGAGTTTCGGGACTGACCCAAGGTCAGTAGGAGACCCTCTCTTCCAGGTTGCACCCTGGCATGTTGCACCCATAGTTAACATCTGGGATGCTTGCTGCCCGCCTGCTTTCTCATGATTTCTGTCAGGGTTTAGGCAGTGGATAGATACCTTTCCCAGGTCAGACACATTTCATGTGAATGGACTTCACATCCGTGGTAGTGGAAACCCTGGCTCAGGACAGGTGGCCAGTGGGTAGCCCAAGATTCATGGGGAAAAGGTGGATGTCAGAGACCATTGAAGGAAGTTGGCAGAACCAGATTGCCCTCTGTGATAAATGTCCTAGACACCTGATCTTAAGCTTGCTTGGCTTTAGGGATAGAAGTACTCCTGTGTCTTCCTGTCTATATTCTGTGCTGAAAGAGATGTCTTGGTTGGCAACTCTCCCAACCTGGCTGAGGCTCTGCCTGCTTTTCTTAGGAGAACCTTGTTTCCCTCTACTCAAGAGCACAGAAGGGACACTGACCTGTCTAACAGGTTGTTCAGGCTCTGCACCATCATGACCCTTCTGTGCCTCAGTTTACTCAGTTCACTCTGGGTTCCCTTGCTTACCCACACCTGTGAAGGGGCCTGGCATAGCTGCAGAGTTCTATGTCCCTCTCGTGTGTGAAGTTGTAGAGTCCCATCACCTCCGTGCTCAGCCATGTTTCTTCCAGCTTACTCTTCTGCTGTTTTGGTTGCTCAAGGGTTCGTAGAGCCTTGGGGTGGAGAGGGAGCCTGGCCAGGGGTAGGATGCCAGCTTTAATTGCTTCCACTTCCCCCCCCCTTCCTAGACCAAGAAAGGCTACCAGAAGACGGTGCTGGAGATTGACACGCCCAAAGTAGAGCAAGTCCCCATTGTGGACATCATGTTCAACGACTTTGGTGAAGCCTCCCAGAAGTTTGGATTTGAAGTGGGGCCAGCTTGCTTTCTAGGCTAGGAGCTGCTGAGCCTACCGGTCTCCAGAGCAACCTCGTGACCTCAGCACCCCACCTGTGGGCGTCCTGTGCACGGCCCATCCCGGACAGTGAACATTTCTCACCCCTGCCTGCCTGACTCATCTGTGCCTCGGACCCTCCGTGGCGTTGGACCCCAAGCCCAGAGAGAACAAAGGGAAAGAGCCGTGTCCCCACGGAGCCGAATCACATGACCTAGCCACACCACAGCCTCTTGCAATGCTTCAGCTCTCCGGATAGGTTCATCAAAGGTGTTAATGGACCGTTGGCCGGGAGTGGGGGCGGGACAGTATTTGAAAATCACTTTAAAAAATTTCAACTTGAAGATATGTATTCCCCCTGACCTTCAAAAGATGTTCTGTGGTGGTCTTTCCTGTAAAGGTCGCCAGCGTCTCCATTTTTTTTAAAACAACCCTCAGTACATCCACTCAGAGGCCAAATGTCATCCCACACGTGCCTTTCCGATGGATTAAAGGTGCTTATGTTTTTGTGAGAATTTTTTAAGTAAATATTTGTATTGTATTGTTATAAATGTTAAGTCTTGCATGGAAACCCAGCCTCAGGCCCATGGGGAAAGCGGACAGCTGGGCCAAGACACCCGCTCGGGCTTGCAATCGGCTCTCAGTAGAGGGCAGCTCCTTACCCCCACCCCCACAAGAATGTGCAATAAATTGGAAATTTGCCCAGTCAGCAAGAAGCTGTGTTGCCACTGCAGGTGCCTGGGCCCCTTTCCAGACTCTTAATTATTTTTTTCTTTTTGATTAGCTCTGAATAATTTTTTATGGGGAGGGAAAAAAGGCATTTGATAGCCTGCCTTTTCTACATACACTTGGATTAAAAACATAGGCTTAAATTAATTCTGATTGCTTCCTTTTTCCGTGTTCCTTCCTGCAGAGGCTGATGGGACAGTGTTCGGGGCTGGAGAGCCACGTGTTCTGTAAATGATAAATAACTATGAACATTGGTGCTGATTTTTTTACACTTGCCTCTTGTGGTGCTATGTGTCCGGAGACCCTTAGGCAGCACTAGGGTGCCTGCCATGCCTCGTTCCCTCCCCCACCTTCCCTTATCCTGGCCATTTCTCCACATTCTGAGATTTTGCCAAGGACCTGAAGATCAGATTGGTGCCAGAGACCTTTCTTCCCTAATGGTACCTTGTGCTCATGATGGTGGGGAGTCCCTTCCTGAAGCCTGTCCCCCTCTCTGGGCTCTGCTTACGTCATTTGAAAACACATGAGCAAAACAAAGACTTCTGCGTGGCAGGTGGTGTAGCCATGGTCTCTTTAGTTTCCTTGCTGACTGTTTGTGGTGCTAATTTCTGTGTGTGTGCCTTGCTGACAACCAGACTGCTTTGTGAGCAGCGGGTGGTCTGAGAAGCGTATAATGGACCCTGCCTCCAGGGTTGCAGAGCTGATTGGGTTTCCACCAGGAGCTCCTTGGGTGCAGCAGTCAGTGCTGGGGTAGTCGATAGGGATCCCTCTGCATGCTGCCCTCTCCCTCCTCCTCCAGGGTGTGTGTGGTGGGCAAGGGGGAGGGGATGCTGCTTTCTGAGTGCAGAGGTCTCCAGGACCAACAAGCAAAATGGACGGACGCTTCACTGAGAGTTATCCTCTTGTCTCCTTCCACCATGAGAAAGCTATGGTGCCCATAGAGAGCCAGCCATCAGTCTGGTGCTTGCGTCCCTTCCCCACCCCTGAAGTGAAGGAAACCACAGTGAAGCACCCAGGAGCAGCCAGGATTGAAGATTGCCACCAACACACATCCCCCAAAGTTCCCTGAAGAACAAGTTCTACTCTTGCCAAAGAAATGCCTGGTCTGGAGAGCTCTCCTGGAAGCCAGGATGCCATGGTGAGCCAGGGACTGCTGTGCACGCCTCTGCATGAGAAACAGCCTATTGGAAGATGGCCATATGCCCTGTGGATTCTGTGTAGGTCATGTGATTCGGTTTCTGCCTCCTGCTCCACCTGATTTCCCTCTGTCCTGTTCTTCTGTCCGTCCCTTCCAAGTTGTAATTTGTATTGAAACCCAAAGTGTGTCCTGTTCTCCTCAGTCCACTTTAACTCCAATATTTTACAATAAAATTACTTACTATATTTGCAGAAATGCCTCTGGCATCATTTTATGTTTCCATTTTCTCTGGTGTGTGCGCTCTCTCCAAATTATATATTTATTGGGCAAATGCTAGTGAAATACACACAAAGTAAACAGAAGGACTATGATAAAGAACTATAGGACCTTGTGTCCTTTAAAATACAACACATTGTATATTTCCCAGCAGTCTAACCTAAGCTTCAGATTTTAAATTCTCCCCAGGAAGAGCGTTATAATATATTTTAAAACTGTGTAACAAAGGAATCATTGTAACAGTGTCTCAATAAAGGAGTTTACTGTTTACAACCCAGAAACTTGACTGGCTGTCTTCTTTGGATGGCCAGGCCCTGCATCACCTACTCTCCTGTTGCCCTCCAGCCCAGGACATTAGGGACTGTGAACTTGAGGATGGTCGTCAGGAGGGATAGAAACGGGCTACCTGGCTGACACCTCTGGTTGCTGTGGGCCTAGCTGTGAGCGGCTTTGTACCCATGAATGGGTATTAGCATGTAGCTGGTATTGGCTTCAGAGGCCTTACCTTTCACTCTGGGCATTTGATGCCCTAGAAGGAAGTGCCCAGATCCATCAGGTGATGCCTTTGCAGCTAGATGACCGGATCACACTCCTTTGATTCTTGCCTTGTAGCTGGAGGAGGCAGCATGTGGCTCACCTCAGCTAATGAATGACCTTCAGCAAATGGGACATGTACCTCCTGCCTCTGAAGGGGTGGTTCTTTTTTGGTGGTGTGTCACCAGCTATGGCTACATCCCCGCAGGTTTTGGTGTCATGCCCACCAGCCTGTCATGAACTCTTACCATCTCTTCAGGAAATACATTCTGCTGCTTTGGGCTGCTTTGGGCCACCACAAATGATATTGCCACCAGAGGCCCGGGCTAGAGGACCTCAGTGTGGCTCATAGCCCCACAGCTGTGCAGCACGCTAACCTACAGATATTTTGTGAGACAACTCGTCAAATGTTTCTGCCAAACCTGCAGGTGATTCCCAGGTTGGGTCATTTGAGAATACTATCCTGATATCCCTTAATTGTGAAGGACTTGGCATTGGAGGGGAAACCTCCCCTCCATTCTGTCAGATTGTAAAGCTGCCGGATATTGCACATGGGCAGGATATTGAGTCTCACAGTTTGATAACTTGATAGCCTCGAGACTCAGAAGTGGATGATGAGGTCTAGGTAGGAAAATGCTGGCCTAGAAAGCTGGTTGCTCCTGACATGAGAGAAACAGCCCTCAACTGTGGAAAACGAAGCCTACGGAGTTGATGATTTTCAGTGCTGGATGAGGTTCTTGAGCATCCACCGCTGAAATATCCAGTAGAGAAAAGCTCTGGGAGACACACCAATCAGAACTTGGTCACTGTGGCTGAGCAGCTGGAATTCAGGCTTGGAGTGGGAGCAGGCGGTACCAAATACATCCTGTGGATTGCAGTGAGTGACTCAGGAAAGGGACACCGATGGTGTGACACTGTCAAAGGCCAGTAGAGGTAAGATCCCCACAGGAGAATAGGAGGTCCAGGGAGTCATGGTGGGAGGTGTCTTTCGTGGGGCTTCTGGAACTGCATAGGTGGGAAACTATCTCTAAGAGATGGCCTCCGGCAGGGTCTGTAGGAGTTAGCAATGAAACCACAAAGTATCCCTTGACCTTGAACCGATATGGGGTAGCACAGGGCAAGAAATTGGCCCAGCTCACCTCCTTGGGAACTGTATCTGCAGGTTATACACTTTCTTAAGGGTAGAGCCTCCTCCAGATCAGAGTGGGCCAGCCTGTTGGCTGTATGTGGGAGGGTCAGGCAGTGACTGAGGCTGTTCCAGGCCTACACTAGGGTGGCCATAAACCTGCACTTGGCCTCAGACCTTGATAAACAAAGTGGCTTCCAACAATAGATTTAGTACTATAGTCTTAAACCAGGTTCAATATCTCCAGCCTGAGGGCGCTCTCCTCCAGGGATATGTTCTAGAACACTCTAAAGAGCTGGAGTGTAGGTGGGAAGCTCCCGACTTCTGAAAATGCCCCTTGGCTGTGGTGCTTACAAAGGCATGATCCATGAGCTCACTCACTAAGGGTGAGGAAGGGCAGAAGGGTCTCAGTGAGGCCACAACTTCCTCTACTCCTGACCCCTGTAAAGACAGGAACTCTGTCCTGATGTGGGCCACACTTCAGCAGATCCTCACTCCACCTCTCCTTCATCACTTTGCTCAAAGAAACATCTAGAGGTCAGAGCCCTGACCAGGTGGACCTTCTTGAATCCTCTCTTCCTTTGCTCAGCTGTTCTTGGGACAAAGACCAAGATACTTGGTCGGAGTGGTCATCTGACTCTCTCTGAATGGCTGGACAGCTGAACACCATGTCCAGTGTTGGAACCTTCCTGCCCTGCTGCAATGTGTTCAGTGAGGATATCACCAGCCCCAACAGGAACGAACACAGGCTATATCCACAGCTTGGCTTGCAGTGAGTTTGATCTCGGAAGACCCCAGTTCAGCCCTTTGTCCTGCCCCTCACTCAGCCTGTGGAAACCATGTTGGAGTGTGAGGCTGAAGTGGAACCTTCTGGTTTCTTTGGAAAGTCAATTATGTCAAATGATATTCTGCTAGGGCACACAAGTGAAAGGGTGTTTTGCTAAAGCAGACATGCAAAAGAGGTTTTCCTGAAGCAGACACATGATGTTAAGAAGGAATATAACCCAGACTGTGGATGACGCTGGATGCTATTGGTATGTCTGTCATCCTTTACTGGTCATCATTTGTCATGACTTCTGTGATGGTCCAGGGGGTGGCACTATTAGGAGGTGTGGCTTTGTTGGAGTCGGAGTGTCACTGTGGGCATGTGCTTTAATACCTTTGTCATGGCTGCCTGGAAGAATTTTCTCTTGTTTGCCTTTGGAACAAGATGTAGAACCTCAGTTCCTGCACCATGCTTGTCTGGATGCTGCCATGATCCTGCCTTGATGATTGTGGACTAAGCCTCTGAACCTGTAAGCCAGCCCCAATTAAATGTTGTCTTTATAAGAGTTGCCTTGGTCATGATGTCTGTTCACAGCAATAAAACCCTAAGACAGAAATTGGTATCAGGAACTGGGGTATTGCTATGATAGGCCTGACCATGCTTTTGTTTAGAAGAATGTGGATTTGGAGACTTTGGGTTTGGGAAGCAATAGAATGATTTAAATGGAGACTAGTGGGCCATCCTAGTAGGAAAATGAAAGACTTTGTTGCTGAGAGTGATTTGAACTGTGCAGACCTGGCCCAAGAGGTTTCAGTGAAGAAGGTTTCAGTGTGTGGCCTAGAGAATGTTTTTGTGGTATTTTGGTGAAAAATGTGGCTGCTTTTTGCCCTTGTCTGAAGATTCTACCTGAGACTAAGGTAATGAGATTTATATTAATTGCATTGACAAAGGAAGTCTCAAAAAAAAAAAAAAAACCCAACAGAGACTTTGTTCTAAGTCTCATGAAGAGAGTTTTGAACAATCAAGCTTAGAAAGGAAACATGTAAGACATATGGTTCAAGTAATAATAAAGAGGCACCAGGAAGTGAAATGGAGCTAAATCCTATGTTCAAAGAGATAAAAAGATTTAGGGAGTGGTGATCTCAGGGCAAGATTCCACCCAGCTAAGCTTATTGTTTGTGTTTTCAGCTGAATAAGGAATAGTTTGGACTTTTAATATGGAACAAACTACAATCCAGAAATGGAGGGCACACTTGTGATCCAGATCTTGAGGCTGAAAGACACAGGCTTTTGATCCAGATCTTGAGGAACAATGGCCATGAAAAGCTTTGGCCCAGGCATGGTGATACTTACCTTTAATCCCAGGAGAGAGAGGCTTGCAGATCTCTGAGTTCAAGGTCAATCTATAGAACAAGTTCCAGGACAATCAAGCTTAGGCAGTGAGGGAGTTGGGTAACAGAAAGCTGGTGATAATGTAATAGGACAAGGGGGCCATGTTCTAGCCCCAGCAAGCAGCAGAACTCAGCAGCTTCAACCATGTGGCTCTGGCTTTATAGTTAAGAGGAGGAGGAGACTATTGGGACTATTGATGCTGGTGAGCGGGAGCTAAGAAACTAATGGTGATTATGAAGAGACCAATATTACTGAGGTGTAATCTTCTGGGAAGTGTTTTCTGAGAGCACAAAGATGCGGTGTTCCAGAGGTAGCCAAGGTTGTAGCTCGTGCTGCAGCTATGTTTGGTAATGTGTAAGAGTCACCCAGATGTTATTGTTTTTGAAAGCATGAAGGGGTCATGAAGAGCAGTTGATTCTTGGCACTATGAGAGGTCATGGAAGGTTATTGGCGAAGGTGAAGCCTCAGTTGTAGTTGACAGTCTAGGACTGAAGTGGTCATGCAAAGAAGTTGAGGCTTGGTATCATGAAGAGAATCTATGAGAGGTTATGGGTGAAGCCTAGTGGCAGCAGAAGAGCCCATGTATTGGAAATGTTCAGTACCATGGGATGACCACCAAGAACAGCAGCAGTGGAGTGGATCAACCTGAGCCTAGAGGGCAGAGCTGGAGAAGTGATGCCAGCCCTTTGGAGGAGCTCAGAAGATCATGTGTGGATCCCAGACATTGAAACAAGAAGCTGTAACACTGAAGTTGCCTAGGAGATCCCAAGATGTTTGAGATGTCAGAGCCATGGAATATCTTCTGAGGAAAGCTGCTAACAGGAAGTGGAACCAACCCAGGAGAAAGAAGTTTGTTGCAGTCAACAAAGATGAAAAAGGAGTTGAAGATCTGAAGACTGCTTTGACATCAGCCATGGAGACACAGAGTTTGGAGTTTGCCCAGCTGGTTCCCTGTCTTGCTTTGGGGATTACAGTAGAAGAGACTTTGAACTTTGGACTTTTAAACTTCGAACTTTTTTGGAGATTGCTATAGACTATGGGGACTTTAAAAGTCGAACTAAATGCATTTTTTATTATGCTATGGCTAGGTATGACCCCATAGACTCATGTGTTTAAACAAGCCTGTGGGGGCCAGGGAGTGGAATGTGGTGCTTTGTCCAGGGAGTGGCACTATTAGAAGGTGTGGCTTTGTTGGAGTAGGAGTGTCACTGTGGGCATATGCTTTAATACCCTTGTCCTGGCTGCCTGGAAGAGTTTTCTCTTGTTTGCCTTCGGAACAAGATGTAGAATCCTCAGTTCCTGCACCATGCCTGTCTGGATGCTTCCATGATCCTGCCTTGATGATTATGGACTAAGCCTCTGAACCTGTAAGCCAGCCCCAATTAAATATTGTCCTTATAAGAGTTACCTTGGTCATGGTGTCTCTTCATAGCATGGAAACACTAACTAAGACAACTTCATAGAAAGAAACACACCAAAAAACTTCTGGTGGTGTTCTGGTGGCTTCTTGCTGTTTCTGCGGACTCAGGCCATTGGCAGAGTGAAGTGGAAGTTTCTGAGTATGTCAGCTGATAGGTTCATGTGGAATTTTGCTAAGAGACTCACATGGTGCTTTGCTGAGGGAAGACCTGTGGGAGGAGGACATGTGATGTTTGGAGAGAGTGTAACTAGGACTCAACCGTCAGTAACGGTGGGCTTGCATAGCTAGCTTTGCAATGCTCCGTTGGCCTCAAGTCTTAGTCTTCGCTGATCTTCACTTCATGGACAGAAGCACAGCAGAGAACTTCTCCTGGCATCCCTGCTGGTCCTAGTCCTCCTGCTGACTCATGCTGATTCAGTGGAGGCATGGCTGTTTCTGCTGGGTTATACCACTGCTGCTGATTCCTGTTAGCTATCCTGACACGCTATGGAACTGGACTGCTGGTGTCCTGAAGATATTTTGGAGATTGAAATCGCCCCAAAGAACTATTTCTAAACAGGCCCACTTCCCCCGTATCCTAGTAACCTTTCTTTCCCAGTACCTCTGGTGGGCGGTGGGCTCGCAGGGAGGTTAAAGCCTTTAAGAACTGTTGTTAAAAGTAGATTTTGAGAAATCTAAGCCTACATGAGGCCCAGGCTTTTACCTGCTCTGTACTCCCCTAATTTCTGAAATGTGAACTACAGGCATCTGTCTCTGCCTGTGCTGCACTCACATGGGACCTCTGTCAGGTACTGGGTCTATTTTGTGTCCCAGGCAAGAAGATAGCCCTTCCCAGAACATCCCAGGAGTAAACACAGCAGAAGCCAGAAAAGTGTCCTCCCCAGGGCACACCGTTTCTCTTCTTTCCATATTGACAAGTAGAAATCACATCGGTTTGGGAGATACGCCATCCCTAGGCATATGTTGTGAACCAACATGTTCAATTGTGCAAGAATTCATTGCCCCCTGGTACTTCATCAAATTTCAAACTAGAAGCCACTGCACAGAGAACCCTTTCAGGGTCGGAATTGTTAAGACCCCCTCCGAGTCGGCAAGATTCATTGAGGGATCCATGACCCCCAAGACATAGAGGCTTAAAAAGCACACAATTTTACCCCACAGCTTCTGGAAAATTTCTGCAGGCCCTGAGGCAAAGGGTCCCTCTTGACCTTGAAACCAGGTGTCTGTGAGGAGCCAGATCTTATTCATAGAGTTGACCAAAGAAGGCCCTACTTCCAAGCATCCTTGGTGGTACCAGAGTTCATATTCTTGGATGCTGTTGATCAGCAGCCACTGCTGACCTTTCTCGTGGGAACCTCTCACACTGTTGAAAGGAAAGTGGCTAGGAAGATAAGAATGAGCTCACCATACCTCACAAGTGGTCACCTCTCTCCTGGGCTGTTGGTTAAAAGAAACAGATAGCCATGGCTGAGCAGTTGCCCTTGACCCCTGGAGTCTGACCCATTTTGCATTGTGAGATGGTCAGGAGCCTTTGTAGGTTAATAAGAATGCACTTTGCTCTGGATCTTAATCATCCTCCACAGGCTGTGTATTATGGGTTAGCCATCAGCCTGTAGTACTGCTGAGAGGCAGTGGAAGCCTAAGAAGCCGAGCCCAATGGGAAGAAGTTAGGTTATTGGGTATGTTCCCTTGAAAGGGAACAGCCTCTCCCCGTCTCTGCTTTTCTGTAGCTGATAACTGGCTTTCTATTACACATTCCCACTTCTGTGACACATAAAGACCTTATGGACCCACATCAACCAGAGACGTGACTGTGAACTCAAACCTCAGAAGCTGTAAATTGGTCGTCTCAGAAGCTGTAAGTTGGAATTTTGTCCTAGGGACAAACCAGATAAACACAGTCACCTTCATCCAGGGTGGAGCTTAAGTGCAGAACAATCCTAGGGAGGGAACAGAAGCCTTCTTGATACTGAAGGCCAGCGTGCTGTGATACCATCTCACACTTTTGCCAAGAGGGCCTTAGAGCCCCCCTGCTTGAGGCTTTAATGGATGCTGCCATGGCTGAAGAAAAGCAGAGCTAGGTAGTGCCTTGTTCCACTCTGACTGACATCACAGGGTCTCCTGGTGCCCAGGAAAAAAAATGATTTAATGGAACAGATTTACAGATTAATGAAGGAGCATATTCCCAGCTGGGAAAGCCATGCAATTGAGGTTTAGGGGCAGAAATTCACGACATGTGGGTGGCAGTAGCTCCCACCCAAAGAAAGCATGGCTGAGTCACAGAAGGCCACACAGAACACTACGCACAGTGAGAACACGGCAGTTGCTTGGACTACTTCTGTATAATTAGTCTGTTCATCAGATTTCAAAATACCTGAGACCATCACCTTATGAAGAGGAAAGGTTCATTTAGCTCCTGTCTTTAAAGGTTTCAGTTCACAACAAAGAGGCATCTGGGGAAGGGTCTTGAAAATCAAAGGGTCCAGTGATGGGTACATGGTTCTAAGTGTGGACTTGGCATAGAGGGTAGGCTTGGCTGGAGCACAGAGGCCTTTTGGAAGATTATTCCATAGACCAGTGAAATGCAGATTTTTTAAGTGGAGATGCGGATATCACATGCCTTTGTGTCAATGTCTGGATGGGCAAGAGTGGGTGTTACTCACCCGCCTGCCTGCTGACGTCTATGCGGTCCAGGATCGGAGTCACACATTGTACACTCAAACCCTCAGCTCACTCTTTCCACAATCTTCCCTCACTGTCCTCTGGGGCCATGCCTTTCTCACAAGGTCTAGACTCCGCCAAGGTTTTTGCCCCTTTCTGAAGACTTCACCCCCAATACTGCTGGTCCAAGCCCCACCCCCACCTATCACTTGGCAGAACTGGGATTGTGAATACGCCTCAGACTCCAGGCACTAACTTTGCTCCTAGGGAGAGCAACTGAGGACTCAGAGCTGCAAAAACAAAGGATGCTACCCTTCTGCCTGTGGTGTCAGGTGTAAGCCCAGAGAAAGAGCAAAATAGCCAATATACCAACTTGCTGCACAGTCCTTGTATAGCCCCTGATCATGAAGAACTCCTGCTCTGTTTTTCCCGTAGGTTGATACTCCATCCCTACTTCCCCATCCTCCTGGTGCTCCAGGTTGACCCCATCCCCATTTCCTGGTACCTGGGTTCTGAGGGCCTGGCCACAGAACAGACTCTTCCTTTTCAACCCTTAGGTGAACAAAAATGCTTCTAGGCAGGTGGGAGCCAGTGACTAGCCAGGGAAGACAGGGGCCCAGCGCCTCCTGCTCATCTATGATATTCTGATGAACTCTAAGGTCACCTCACACTGAAAATGGACCCTAACGATTTCTTCTCACATCATCAACAAAAATAATCCAGGGGCATGACCTCATAAGCTTTTTCTGTTTTTGATTCTTCTTCTCCCAAGAAATTGTATATAACCCCAGCCATATAGATTCAGAAAACAGATCCACATACCAAACATTTGTTGATAACAAATTGTAAAAAATATTTTAAAATAATCCTTCTGTAGACATATTAATTCTATCATTCACTAAAGACAAAAACAAAATTTGCCTGTTAATGTGTAGCTGTGCTTATTTTAACGTAAAGATCAAATCTCTTCTTTTTCAAAGTTGATTGACATTTCAGCTTTTCAACCACCAATGCCATTTTTCATAAAAACATAGTGGCAGGAAAATTTTAAATCGTTTCAGGAACTCTTGCAAATTCTATTCTAATCCCAACCCAGAATTCATTGAGCATCTTTTGTGATTTTTTTTGTTTTGTTTTGTTTTTTGTTTTTTGTTTTTCGAGACAGGGTTTCTCTGTATAGCCCTGGCTGTCCTAGAACTCACTCTGTAGACCAAGCTGGGCTCGAACTCAGAAATCCACCTGCCTCTGCCTCCCAAGTGCTGGGATTAAAGGCGTGTACCACCACGGCCCGGCTCATTGAGCATTTTTAAAAAATGAAATTCAAGTCAGCAACCCAAACAGCATTTTTAAAAAAGATCTAAATAGTCTCTTATATTTTGGGTTGTGAGTCTAGCATTTAATGGCTGAGCCATCTCTTCAGTCCCCAAGTCTAATATTCTCAATCCAAAGACATACTAGCTTGATACTTACGTGCTGAAGACTCTGATGGTGGAGGGAGGGGATATGTAAATGTCATTGTATTTCTCTAAGAGCTGAGAACTCTGTATGTACAGTACAGACAGACTCTGCAACTCATAACAGACAAGCATCTCAAGTCTGAGTGGTGGTGTCTCAGGCAGCTTGATGATGCATGGTCAACGAACGGCCTGCCCAGCGCTCATTCACATGGTTCAGCACAGGCCAGCACCACTAGAACCTCAGCACTGGCTGAGTTTGATCATGAATTCATCGAGTATGCAGAGGCCTTTTATTATCGGCAACGTTTGTACCATCTGCATTCATGAGCACATCACGACTCATCGACATTTAGGAAGCTGGGCTGTAAGGCCGCTGTGGACCACACACTTTTACAGCACAGCAGAAAGGCAGCTATGGTCTGATGTGGATGCAGTCCCCAGACTTGTATGTATGAATGCTTGGCGCCCATTAGTGGAACTGTTTGGGGAGAATTGGGAGGTGGCCTTGTTGGAGGAGGTGTGTCCCTGAGGTGGGGGTGGGGATTCAAAAATCTGTGTCATTTCCAGTATCCATCTCTGCCTGTGGTTTGAGATGTGAATACTCAGCTGCTCTTGCTGATATGCTTTTGCTCTAGCATCATGGATTCTAACCCTCTGGAGCCATAAACTCAATTAAATCCTTTCTTTCTTTCTTTCTTTTTTTCTTTCTTTCTTTCTTTCAAGCTTCCTTGATCATGGAATCTGAAACCGTGAGTGAGCTGTGGAAGCAGAAGCTGTAGAAAGCCTCTATGGAGAAGACCTGCAGGTACCTGGCTCTCTCTTGCTTCCTTTCCTCTGCTGTGATGTCTGAGAGACAAGCATATGCCCTTGGAGACCAGAGTCCCTACAGTTTGAGTTACAGGTCGTTGTTATGAGCCACCCAGCATGGGTCCTGAAAACCCAACGTGGTTCCTCTGGAAAAGCAGCTGGCACTCTCAACTACCCCAAAAATGATATAAATTAAGAAATAAGGCAGTCAGCCTCTATTCCCAGAAGGGAAGGAACAAGCAGAGAGAGTGGGACTCCAGCCGAGGGCTGCTGGTGGTGGAGAGGGGCGTGGAGGGATATAGACTCAAGACTTCAAACTATGATTAGCAGCTGACAGTCCAGATCTGAGGATTCAGGGAGATGAAACTATAGCACAAACAGAGAAACCGGAGAAGCATCTTCCAAGAGTGTGTGTGTGGGGGGGGGGCATTCCCTGGAGATAGCAAGGGGCTCAACAGGATTGGTGGTCAGGAAG
Organism: Rhynchomys soricoides; assembly: GCA_019843965.1. NCBI lineage: Eukaryota > Metazoa > Chordata > Mammalia > Rodentia > Muridae > Rhynchomys > Rhynchomys soricoides. The sequence continues at coordinate 1,368,436 of JADRCH010000078.1, forward strand.
ACGGGATATCTCGGCCTTGAGGAGGGAAACAATGAGCAATAACTACAATATAGAATTCACATCTAGTGAGACCAGGGGAAGAGAATGAAGAGGACTGTGGGCTGACCCACGACTGCAGATACACGGCAGCGTCCTGAAGTGGAAACTTAAGGGTTCTTTGGAAAATCGGTTGGATGGTGTTTTGCTAGCGAACATGTGAAGGAGCATTGGTTAAAATGGACGCAGGTGTGAAAGACCAAGGCAGACTCGTGAAGGAATGTTTGGCTGAAGCAGACACAGGAGAGAGGCTGTTCTGCTACAGCAAGCATGGGGAAGGACACGGGATGAAGGATTACTTGCTAATGACACGCATGTATTGGTCTGCCTTACATTGTGTAGTTGAGCTGCATTTGTCAGGATGCCACAAGAGAAATACACGAGAAAACTTCTGGTGGTGTGCTGAAGTTTGTTGCTGCGTCCTCTGACTCGGGCTGATTGGATGCACATTCTGAGGCAAAACCTGTGCTGAGGCAAGAGCCATGCTGAAGCAAGGCACGTGGAGGACACGTGATGTTTAGAGGGTATAAACAGGACTCCACGGAGTGACAGAGATAGAGCTTGACTTGCCGGTACAGCTAGCTGTGGGACACTTGTGGGTCTTGAGTCTTCACTGATCTTCACTTCCCTGAGAGAGGCACAGTTGAGAACTTCTTTTGGTGTGTCTCCGGGTCTCTTCTGCTGTCTCGAGCTAAGGCTGAGGCCTGACTGTCTCTGCTAGGTCCTGTCACTGCTGTGGCTGACTCTACTGAACTGGACTGCTGGTGTATCCGTGAGGTATTTACAAGCAGATCGAGCTGCTGCTGCTGACCTGTGAACTGAACTGCTGATTTCCAGACAACACAGGCGAGAGTTGCTTCAAAGAACCTTTCTAATCAGGTCCACTTCCCCGTGTCCTCTCTTTTCCACGACCTCTGGTGGGTGGCGAGTTACAAGGGAGGTTAAAGCATTTAACAACCATCATGAAAAATAAGGTTTGGAAAAATTAAAGTTACAGTGTCCTCCAGCTAAGAAAGCACAGGAAGGACACAAAAGCAGAGATTCTTAGTGGGGAGTGAAGACACGGCAGTGGGAAGTAGCTTTCTAAAATGCTCCATGTTAAAATGGTGCTAAACCAGGCCGGGCGGCCCCCACCTGTTATCCCAGCAGTACTGAGGCAGCCTAGGCTACATGCTGAGATGTTATTTCAAGCAAACAGTGAGACAGATGGGCAGAGAGAAAGCCCCCTGGATATAAACTTCAACTTACTAAAATAAAAATGAGAGTGTATTCAGGGCTCATAATATATGTAGAGATGAAATCCAAAGCCACTCTAGGTATACATTTTATGTTTCTCAGTGCTATGAGATAGGAAGGTTTATTTGGCTCACAGTTTGAGGATGCATACAATCTGTCAGGCTGCAGGACTGTGATGCAGTTGGTCTTCCCCTCAACTCCCACGAACACATACAATCTAGCAGCAGAGAGAGGTGAATGCTGGTGCTCAGCCCACTTTCTCCTTTTTCGTTTTTTTTTTAAAGTCTAGGTCTCCAGATCAACTGGTACCACCCATATTCAGGGAGGGTCTTCCTATCTCAGTTAAACGATTCTGGCTACATCTTCACAGACACACCAGGGATGTCTTTCCATGGTGACTCCAAATCTGATGAAGTTGATTGACAATGAAGATGAACTATTTCGTGAGCAGGGGCAGGAGCCAAGTGGACTCCAAACCCATCACCTCTGGGTGGATGTGGAGCCTGGCTCCCAGGGCAGGTGTGGGGGTCAGAACAGAGGCAAGGGTACCCAGAGGGTGGCTGTGTTCAGGAACACTCCAAGGTCCCTAAAGAACTGAATGGCCCCAAGGCAGCTTCTCGATTTCTTGAGCCTCAGTTTCCCCATCCAGAGGCAGCTGACCTGGGCCTGCTCTGAACGGTGAGGCTTCTCTGCTGTTTTATCATCAGGTCTGTCTTATTTCTTACACAAGTTAACCCTGAGTCGTACCTTCAGCTTTTAAAAAATACCCATTCAAGCATAAGGTGTTCGCTGTATTAAAATGACATTCCAAAATGCAGTGCTTTCTTAAGCTTTGAATTTAGCTAATAACCCTGACTTTCTATATGACATTCAGGTTTACTAGCTTCCCTTAAAAAGCCTGTAAGTGAATCTCAGCTGCCTCACTGTCTTATATGATTTAAACATTTTAATTGCATTTTACAAAATTAATCTATCCAAACTCTTGTCTTTGTGATTCGCTCTGACAAACCTGTGGGTATGGGCTCAGTTTTAGAAATCTGGCCATGTAAACACGAGTGTGGTGAACTTGGGGATGGCTCAGTGTTCTTCATGACGCATTACCGTGTCTAGGTTTCCTGGTGAAATCACTGGCCCATTCCTTCTGTGTGTCACTTTCCCAGAAGGACTGCCACGTCATCGCCGAAACGCAAAATCTCCTGTCTTTCCTTGTCAGTACTCAAGATGCTGACAACACGTCCCACAGTGCTAAAGAATTCTTGCTGGAATTTGAATGTCATTGTGGCCACTTTCTGGAAGAAATACACCAGCATGGGGCTGTCCCTGCTCTGGAGGCCAAATGATGGGGTTCAAGTCACTGTGAGCCTCTGGCCAACATCTTCAAGGGCTGATGCCATGCAGAGGAGCTGCCTGGCCCTAGCTTCTCTTTTCTAATTCCCTCTCAGGAAGCTAGCCCCTCCCAGAGGGCGAACATCACAGAATGTAGCATCTACTTCATCCTGAAGAAGTTTGCAGAAAGGTCATTTTGCCAGGGAGATGGCTCAGTATACACAGTGCCTGCCATACAAGCATGAGAACTAAGCTCAGATGCCCAGCACCCACATAAAGGGCTGGCAGCAACATGTGTCTATAACCCCATATGGAGACAGGCAGCTCCTGGGGGGCTCATTGACCAGCCAGTGTAACTGAAACAAGCAAGATCCAGGCTCAGAGAGAAACCTTGTCTCAGTAGAGCAAGACACACAATGTCAACATCTGGCCTTCATGCTCTACTGCACAGGCAAGTGTGCTCAAATATACGTACATACACCATAGGAACACACACACACACACACACACACACACACACACACACACACGAACGAGAACGAGAGAGAGGGGACCGCAAAGAGCTAAGAAGTGCTCTCCCCTAGGACCCAGCTACACCATTCCTAGGAGAACTCTAAGCCAACACACCACAGGATACCCACGCACCACATAGATGCCCACACACTACAGGGATACTTACACCCTTGTGCTTACAGCAGCTCAGATGACTAAGTGACCGGGCAAACCCAGGCATCTACAGCAGAGAAATAAGAAAACGGTAGCGTACACAGTGTGACTCTCTGCAGCTGTAAGGAAGGAGGACATTGTGTCATCTGCAGGAAAAATGATTGACGAATTAATCCCTTCTCAGAAAGACGAATACGTTCTCTCATTTGTGCCTCCTAGATTTTACACAGCTACATGAAACCATATAAGCACATAAAAGTAGAAATAAAATTGTCTGGAAGAACAAAGAGAGCTAACAGAATGGGAGGGAGCTCGAGGAAGGGGTAGAGAAGCTCAACCCACAACATGCACCTGAATGAGGTGTTTTTTTGTTGTTGTTGTTTGTTTTAATGTAAAAAGGAGAAAGGAAAGTTAACTATCATAGAAAAAAAAAGTCTGCTCTCAACGCCTCGATTTTTTGCCTGATGTGGGGGTCTTGGCACCAATCGTTCTAACACCCAAAGCCACTCTGGATGTCTCCATCCTCCTGTTCCTGATCCATTCTCCCAGGGACACCATGCCCATGCAGGAGGCTGCACAAGAATGCAGTTCGGACTTTTAACTGTAAAATTGCTGCTCTCGGTTGTAATGCTTCATACCTTTAATCTTAGCACTCCAATGGCTGAGGCAGGAGGTTCACCAATACTTTGGGATTATCCTGGTCTACATAGTGAGACTGGGCTACAGAGTAAGATAGTGTCTCCAGACAAAAACAAAACAAATACTAGTGTTGCTGATCAGGCCAGGGAGGCCTCTGAGCTATGTTGCTCTCCCATCAACCCCTTTGCTGCGGCAAATGCTATGAAATCTCTCTGGAGACATTACATCAACTTTTTGTGATTTTGATCTTGACGGAGATGAGCTGGGCACACTGAGGGCTGCTGGGAGAGCTTCAAGGGTTGTCAGGAGAGCTTGGGGAGCCTGGGCTCACGATGGCTGGCTGGGAAGAGCTGCCTGGAGAGTAGTAACAACAGCTGCAAGAGCTGCCGGTGACCCACAGCGCCAGGGGAGCAGCTTGCCCCGTTTGAGAACTGGAGCTGGGTAAAAGTGGCCTCTGCCCATTGTCAGCGATGAGAAGCATTGGAAGCTTGTGCTCTGAGCCACATAGGGTTTGTTTGTCAGAATTCAGAGAGAGATGGGCTTGGCTTATGATAAACAGCATAGTTCGAGAGTACAGATTAGTAATCGTGACATTCAGTCAGCTTGTGAAAGCATCACCCTGGTCAAGAGGATGAGCATATCTGTTGGTCACCTCCCTGAGCTTCCCTCAGGGTAGATAGCCAGCCTCTCAGTGCCCTGTGTTCTAGGTGACAGCTGCTTTGCCACTGTGGAGTGGATTCTCTCTCTCTCTCTCTCTCTCTCTCTCTCTCTCTCTCTCTCTCTCTCCCCATGTGGGAGATCCAGAGGACAATGGGCAACTTCAATGGTCTTCAAGAACCCTCTACCTTAATTTTTTATATTTTATGTGCATAAGTGTTCTGCCTGCATGCATGTCTGTGTGAGGGTGTCAGATCCTGGAGTTACAGACAGTTGTGACGCCATGAGGGTGCTGGGAGTTGAGGCCAGCTCCTCTGGAAATGCAGTCGGAGCTCTTAACTGCTGAGCTATCTCTCCAGCCCCCTACCTTATTCTTTTAGAAAGGGTCTTTCACTGACCTGGTGCTCACCAACTGAGTTCCAGGGATCCAGCTGTGTCTGCCTCCCAGCATGCCCAGCCTGCCCAGCTTCCTTGTATAGACCCAGAGACTGTACCCAGGGCCTCCTGCATGGACGACGCTTTGCAGACTGTGCTGTCCCTCCAGCCCAGTGTATTTACTTATCTTGAGAGCGGTGGTGGGGTAAAGAAGCCACAGTTAACTTCCCACTGTGCCAGTAGCACCCACGGCATTCTGTCTGTTTGCTCCATCTTCCGCCAAGCGCATGCTGAAATTATTTGGAGGGAGACTGGCATATTTTGGAACAGCTGTATACTTTTGCTTTCTTTTCAGATTATTCACTGAACTGTGTGGTGTAACAACTGATTACATACCAATTGCACTGTGCTGGGTGTTGCAGGTTACCCAGAGATGGTTTAAAGCATCCAGGAGGATGTGCACACCTTCTGTGCAAACACCAGGTGACCAAAGATTTTGGTTGACTGCCTTTTATTTCTGGTTCTGAGTCACTCGTTCAGAATACTGTGTAAGATTAACATGGTTTCCTCTGAGTCTTTTTTAAAAATTATTATTTCTATTGTTTCGATGTGAAAATGTCAGCTGGGCATGGTTGTGAATGTCTTTAATACTAGCACTTGGGAAACTGAGGCAGGAGGATTTTCTGTGAGTTTCTGTGAGTACATAGCAAGTTCCAGGCAACCGGGAATACACAATGAGACCTTGTCTCAAATATATACACTATATATTAATGTTACATGTCCCTTATAGAGTCATATGTCTGCTTTTGCCGACAGCCCACACTTCCTGAGTCCTGACTGGCCAAGAGGTGAAGAGCCTCTGTCATGCACACCAGACATCGTGAACTCTGCACATCTTCCCCTCACCCCACCCCTCATGATGAGCTGACACTGCAATTCAGAATAATTCCTTCCTCCCTTAAGTTCCTTCTGATATTTGGTCCCAGCAATGAAGAAATTAGATAATATAATAATAATAATAATAATAATAATAATAATAATAATAATATTAATAATTAGCTCTGCTCATGAATGGGTCTTTTAAAGAGTAGTAGGGATGGATTTTGGTGGCTTCTGCCTGTCAGTATTTTTCCACTAGAGATGGTCCTCTAGGAAACTGACTCAAGACATCTTTATGTTCTAGATGTTTCCTACCTTGTGGGTCTGTGGTCCATTTCTGGGTGATTTGCATATAGTGTGAGGTAGAGGAGGGATGACATCTTTTCATGCTGTGACGTAGCAGCTTTTCCCAGCATGCCCTCCTCGACGGGAAATCCCCTTCATTTCTTCCATATCTTGGTCTAGCATCCATCTCTTTATCTGCGTATGTATTATTGAGTCTCCATTCTGTTTCACCGTTCCATTGTCGACCTTTAAATGAGTACCCCATTGCTGAGTTAATAATCTTGAGATAATAACATACAGTTGTATTGATAATTCTTATACCAGTAATGCAGAGCCCATCAAGTTGTGGGATAATATTAATGTAGTGACAAATGAAATCAGGTCATAGCTTTCAGCCGCACTCTCACCCTGCCCTCAGGGGCTTTGGGGCAATTCTATATCTTGTGTTTTTCCATGTGAGTTCTAGAATCCACATCACTGATGCAGAAGATAAAGGCTGCTAGGATTCGGATTTGAACTGAGCTGCATCGGTAGATCCATTTCAGACAGAATTGGCCTTGACCTTGAACCTTCTGCCCTGTGAACTAGATATGCCTTTAATTTTACCCCAAAGTATTTTTGTACATGCATGTGTGTGTGAGGATGTATATGTGGCATGTGTACAGGCACACGCATGTTCACATCAGAATGGTGTGTGTGCATGCATACAGAGCCCACGTCAGCCTCAGGAACCAGGGCCGTTTCCCAAGCACTCACCACTTTGTTATTTTTATCTTTTTTTGAGACAGGACTTCTCATTGGCCTGGATCTTGCCATTTTAGCTAAACTAGCTGGCAGCAAGCTCCAGGAGTCTACCTGCCTCTTTCTCCCCAGCACTGGGACTACAAGCATGTGCCACCATACCCAGATATTGTAAGTGCGTGCTGGGGATCGAACTCAGGACGTCGTGGTCTTAAGCCGAACTGTTTGCCAACTGAGTCATCTCACTAGCCCTGCTTTCGATCATTCTCGGTGCAGTCAGTTCTATACCACCAATGTCATGTGAGATGGGGACATTTTTTGGTAGTTTGTTGAGTGAGTCTCCCTTTGCGGTGACAGACCCTTGGGTGTCCCCAAGCTCCTTGTACCTTGCTGGCCCCACCTTGTCAGGTTCCCTCTCCCTCAGTGTGAACAGGATAGGTGGCTTGCTTTGTTTGGTAGACTACTACAGGGGTGATCAGGTGTGTGTGTGTGTGTGTGTGTGTGAGAAAGAAAGAGAGAGAGAGAGAGAGAGAGAGAGAGAGAGAGAGAGAGAGAGAGCGAGGTCGGTCACATAAAATGGCAGCTCCTGCTTGGCAAGTCTTGCTGGTCTCACTTCCTGCTGACTCTGAGACAGCCCATGTTAGTCAAGCCTGTGCTGCCTTTAGGTGCAATGGCATCTCCCAGGCAACACCCTGTGGAAGCTGCGCCTGTCACTTCTACAGCCACAGCTGGGCTCTGAGGAGCAGCAGAAGGAGCCTAGTGTAGACACGGCCAGCTCCCCAGCTGATCTCAGAGATGAGGGAGTTTTGGTTGTCACCTTTGACCCTCAGTAGAGAACCCAGTGGAGCCACAGTATGGGCTTCAGACCCACATATAAAGCACGGGAGAGTGGAAATGTGCTACTTCGTGCTGGAACTTGTAAGGACTGTCTACAGGTCACTTCCTGAGAGCTTCTGATGTGGAGAACAGATCGCAATTGCAAATACATTTCCATTTCTCTTGACATGATCATGTGGTTTTCCATTTCGTCCCAGTAAGATGAAGGACATCATTGATTTCCAAATGGTAAACACACCTCCCATCTCCAGGCTAAACCTCAACTGTCACCATGTATTCTTTTTATACACAATATTGTTGGGTTCAATTTGCTGAAATCTTACTTGCGATAGTTGCATCCGTGTTCACAAAGGTTATTGATCCATCATTACTCTTTTCTTGTGGTAATTTTTGTCTGGTGTTAGTACTGAGAAATAGATGTAACTTCTTGATTTTCAGAAAATAGTGGAGGAAAAATTGTTTTTATTATGTGTGGATGGCTTCATCCTTAAAGCTACATGGGCCTGGGCTTCCTCTGTGGACTCTGTTCTGTTCATTGATCAAGAAACTACCACTAGAGCAATGCCACATTGCAGGACTGTGCATGCAGGCGTGCGTGCATGCATGCATGTGTGCGTGTGCCTGTTTGTGGGGTGTGTGTGTGTATGCACGCGTGTGCATGTGCACGCACATGCAAATGCACGCACGCATCTTGGTCATTGTTTCAATTCCTTTTATCTATATGGGGTTGTTCAGGCTCTGTATCTTTTTCTTAACATTTTACTTATTTTAGTGTGTGTGTGTGTGTGTGTGTGTGTGTGTGTGTGATGGGGTGGAGGGGGCTGTTTCTGTGTGTTCATTCACACACATGCAATGCTGAGGTTAACTTCTGGGAACTGGTTTTTTCCTTCCACTGTGAGGATTCCAGGATTGACCTCAGGTGTCACGCATGTTAGAAAAGGCTTTCATTTATGCAGTCATCTGGTGGGCTCTGGGCTGTGTATTTCTTGAGTGACTTTGGTGCTCAAAGAAATTGTTGTTGAATTTATTGGCACAGAGTTTTTAATAATAGCTCTATAAATTCATTTAATATTTGCAGAATATGTTTTAATGTTATCTATCTATTCCTAAGAGTGACTAATATTCTGCTCTCTCTTACTGTTGCTCTTGCTCTCACTCTTTCTCTCTCTCTTACTTCTTCACTCTCTCTCTTTCTCTGTTCCCCCCCCAACCACCCCATCTCTCCTTTGCTAGTCTTGATAGTCAAGGTGACATATTGGTAAGAAGGAATCTCAACTGAAGAACTGCCTGCACTAGATTAGTCTGTGGGTGTGTCTGTGGGGGCATTTTCTTGATTTCTAGTTGATATTGGAGGGTCCAGTCCACTGTGAGCAGTACCATCCCTGGCTGGAAGGCTTGGACTCCATAAGAAAGGTAGCTAAGCAAGCCAGGGGAGCAAGCCAGTAGGCAGTGGGCCTCCATTTGGTTTCTGCTTCAAGATTTTGATTCAACTTCCCTTGATAATGAACTAAAATGTAAGCCAAATGCATCCTGTCTTCCTCGGGTTGTTTTGGGGCATGATATTTATCTCAGCAACAGAAAAGCAAAGGATATGTATATTCCATACATGTGTCTCCCCACTCCCCAATCTCCCACCCTGTTTCTCTCCCCATTCCTCTTTTAATTTTCCTCCGTGTGTGTCTTTCTGCCTCTCTCTCTCTCCCTCCACCCCCTCTCTTAAAAGCCTAGCTACAGGTTTATAAATTTTATTGACCTTCTTGAAGAACCAGCTTTGGTTATATTGATTTTCTCTACCATTCCTGGCTTTCTCATGACTATTCATCATCTGCTCTCTTTGGATTTCATTTGCTCTTTATCCCAGTGTCTGAGGTAGAAAGGGGCTCCCCCTCCTCTTCCTCACAGGCCTTGTCTGCTTTGACCTCCCGGCTACTTCTGTGCTGCTCACCAGCTCTGAGACCTTGTGGGTTTTTGTTTTCATTTGGTTTAAAATCAGTTGACATTTCTCTTTTGATCTTCTGCTGTCTGTGGTATTTAGAAGAAAGTTATTGAGTAACCAGATGTTCAGGGAATTTCTACAGGGTTTCTAGAGATCTTTCTTCTCTTGGTGTTTAGAAAGTCTATAGAGGTTCAGACCTTTCTCTGTGTGGCTTAAATTTGTCCCATTAGTAGATAATATTTTGTGGGTATCTTCATTTTGTCACAAACACTAGCTGCAGAGCCTCTGTTCTCATCTCTTCCCTCTCCCTCCCCCAGCCTTTGGAGGCCACGTGGAGCAATGAAAGAAACATGTTGAGCAGTTGGGCAGAGGTGTGGAGGGGATCTTCTGAGAGAGGCAGTGGAAGAGGGTATGGGGTTGGACAGGCCGGGACTGATTATGAACCTTATGTCCCCTCTGCCCCTGCTTGGAGCCTTGGCCTCCTAAGATGCAAGAGGGTGACAGGAGTATCCCACAGTTGGAACTTGGCCTAGGGATTCAGAGGCTCCTTGTTTCCGTTCTGCTCCTGTGTTATTTTTCTGGGTAGTTTTGTACCTACCCAAGACTTCACATCTTCCTTTGTTGTTCAAAATGAATTCAATTTCTGTATATCTAAAGTGGAACTTCAGTGACTGGATTCTGCCTTCATTTAGAGAGGGCGGGGGTATTTTTATGTGTGCGGTCGTGTGCTTGAATGAGTTTATGGGCATGGTGGTGCCACTGGGGCCAATGTTGTAATGTAGGTGGTTGTGAGCTGCCTCATGTGGGTGCTGGGAACTGAAGCCAGGCTCTCTGGAAGAACAGCAAGAGCCATGAAGCCTTAGCCATCTCGTGATCCCCCTTTCTCTGGGACGATCTATGTAGAAACACATCTCTTAGGTTCTTCTAGTCTCTCCTAGGCTTGGGATCTCAGTGGAAACCCTATGTTGAAGATGCAAAGAGGGGAGAGATGCTGTGAGAGGCTGGGAGCACAAGTGGCCCTTTTTCAGGGAACATACGTCACCCTGCTTCTGTTTCTGTCAGCCTCAGAAGTGGGGACAAGACTGAGTGGTTGTATGTCAGGTGCTCTTGGCTGCCAGTGAGAATTCATCGCCTCCCCACAGGCCTGTACTTGTACCTTTGCTTTGCTGGGGCAATGGATGCTGGTTGTCTGGGGCTGGAGATCAGCATCATTGAGGTGAAGTCTTTGGGAAGTGTTTCTTCAGGGTCAGCACACAGAAGCTGTGTTCCAGAGGCAACCAAGGCTGTACCTTGTGCTGGCAGTCAAATGTAAAAGAATCACCCAGATGGTGCTGGCTTTGAAGGCGTGAAAGTCATAGAGAATGCTGAGGCTTGGCACTAGGAGCAGGGCTGCAGCTCCCAAAAGTACAGCTGGCTGCCCCAGGAGACCCCAGCACTTCGGAGATACCATACCATGGGATGACCACCAAGAACAGCGGTGGAGTGGAGCCAGCTAGAGCCTAGAAGGCAAGCTGTGTATAGAGAACAGACCCAGAGAAATGACCCAAGCCCTTGGGAGGAGCCCAGTGTTAGGGTTCAGGAGTTGCCTAACAAACCACACAAACACCGATCTCAGTCAGACAGGGATAGTTTATTGAGCATTCGCCCTAGGACTGATGGATCAGGGCTGCAGACCAAACTTGGAAGCTGACTGCGACCCCAAACCAGAATCCTACAGAGCTGTTAAGCCTGAAATCCACAGACATCTTTGCCAAGTTATTTCACCAGTCAGGACTTAGGGACAGGGCACTTCCTGAGGAACATGCCTTTGTGGTACACTTATCCTGTCCTCATTGGTTGGGGTAGTCAACTGTGGTCGTGACTTGCCTTACCTAACCTTTGTCTTACTTGCCAACCGGGATGTCAGTTACCCACCTTCATGACTCCACCAAGTAGGATGTCAGTTCCCAGGGAGGTCTCAGGAACTTAAACTGTCCTCAACCCCCACTCAAAATGGAAGTCTTACTCCAAATGGCTTCTTACATTGGTGCCTCTCTTATGCTGGGGTCCATCCCAGAGTCATCTTATGAAGGTGAAAACCATAAAAGCTCATACACAGGGGCAGGAAGTGTGGTTGGTTCAGGTCCAAGCTTCTTGCAGCTAACTATACAAAGCAGTTCTAGCTGACCTCTACTGTGATTGGTTTCCAAGAACATCAAAACACAGAACATAACAGAATCTGCAACCCTCTCAGGCATGAGAAAGTATTCTAGTAACAGCACATGAGATAGTTTCCTTGTACCACTAGTATCAGCATAAAATGGCTGACTAGACAGGCAGCAGCTACCCAGGCCTTAACACCCAGAACATTGTGAGTGAATTCCAGACGCTGGACATTGAATTACTTACACATTGGAGTTTGGTTTTGCTTTTTTCAGATTGGGTATGCCCTGGTTCTGCCCTCTTGAACTAAGGGAGTATTTAAATTACTTTTAATTTTCTAGGAGCCCACAGTTGTAGATTTGGGATTTGAAAAGAGAGATGTTGGATTTTTAATAAGGAGACTAATTTTTAAAGTATTTGAATTTGTAAGAATGTAGAACTTTTACATGTGTAAAATGTTTTGCCTTGTGAAATTAAAGTGCCTTACCCTCTCCCCCAACCCCTGAACTGGGTCACCCCACCCACCCACCCTCGTACCAGCCCAGGGTCACATCCCCTGGGAACCTGCCCAGCTTCCTCCCTCACACCTCCAGCTGCTTTCCTCTTTCTAGCTTCTGACCCAGGAAGCAGCCCAACCAGACCAGTCTCCCCCTCCTTCTGGAGACTTCTGGATCCCCAGGGCAGCCCTAGACTCCCTAAGGATCTCAGGTAGTTGAGGAAGTGAGTGGGTATGGAGTGAGTGGGTGGGTGAGTGGCTGAGTGTATTGTCTTATGTAGGTCAGGCTGGCCAGGAACTCTCTATGGACCCAAGGATAGTCTGAAGTCTTCATCTTCCTGTTCCCAGCTCTGCAGTGCTGAGCGGGGCAGTGTGTAGTCCCAGCTTGGATAATGTGGAGCTGGGGTTCAAAGCCAAGACGTCCTGTATACTAAGCAGTTGCTTTTCCTTCTGAGCCCCAGCTCCAGGCCCAAGTCTGGGTCTCTGAATCTACACAGGCTCTCCTGGGATGCCGGTTCCTCCAGGAAGTGAGAGCGTTCTGAAGCTGAGATTAATTGAGGTTAAATCTTGAGAGATGCTTGTTCAAAAAACATTTACCTTCACAAGTCTGTGTCGTTGTTACAGGAGACAAAAATAAATGATTAAAGAGAAAAACATTTTTTAATCTGTCAAGCTGGAAAGTTTCTTACCTAAAGTGTTGTTTTTAAATTTTTTGCTTAACTGAGTGATGAGCCAAAAATAATTTTTATAAATAAATTCCAAATTTTAAGCCGTGATGTAATTTGTTTATGAGCATCTTTGCTTTATCTTAATAAGATTTAAGAAATACTTATAAACTGGCCAAGATATCTAGGAAAGAAATACCTTCTGAAATCAAACTAATAAGGTATATGCGTGGACACGTGCCTGTGGGTCCTCGGAAGTATGGGCCAGTGGCTCAGCGAGGCCTCTGTGCTTGCTTGGTGAGGGCTCCAACTCTTTCTAAAAGCTAAGTTGATGCTCTTTCCCCACCCATTCTCCCTGGTCCCATGTGCCATCTCTTCTCCAAACCATAGGTTCCCTGGCTGGTTTGTGCAAACTGGTTTTCCATCAGTACAACAAAAGACCAGAGACCATTAACTTCTGCGAGGAGAAAGCTACGTTGCTGGCTACCTTCCACGTCTATAGGAAAGGCCTCTTTGGGCTAATGGATTCAGAAACTCCAGTCCATGGTCAGTTGGACACATGGTGACCTTGTAGGCATGTGCAGAGGAGCAAGCAAGCCACTTACATTATGGTCAGGGAACAAGGAGGAAGAGGAGAAGAAGGAGTCTCACAGAACACTCGAGGGGCACATATCCAGTATTTTTAAAAAATCTCCAGGTAGACCCCACTTCTTAAAAGAGTCACACTGTGCACCAGGACTTTAACGCATGGGCCTCTGGAAGAGATTCAACATCTAAAGCATGGTGCCTGTCCAGTGACTCAGGAGTCTTGGGGGGGGGGGGGGGGGGGAACTTAGGGGTGTTGGGGGGGGGGTAACTCACTTGGGGGGGGATAACTCGGGAGTCTTGGGGTGGTGGATAAGAAGAAGTACTACAAGAGGCTCTTCTGTCAGCTTAACGCTTGATTGTGCTTGGGAAGTATGCAATTGATCCTCTGAAATGGGATCCTGCTTACTATGGCTTAGATATAAAACACCTCCATGGCCTCCTGCATTTAAATGCTCTGTTCCCAGTTTGTGGTACAACTTAAAAAGGTTCAAAATTGTATAGGTTGTGAAACTTAAGGTGGAGCCTGGATGGGCTAAACTGAATGCTGGAGACAGGTCTTGGGGTTTGCTTTGCTTGATTGTTTTAAATTTTTAAAAAAGATTTACGTCCGTGAATGGTTTGCCTATATATGCTTGCAATACCTGTGGCGGCCAGAAGAGGGCGTCATATCCCCTGGAACTGGAGTTATGGATGGTTAGGATCCACCATGTGGGTTCTGGGAATCGAACCTTGGTCCTCTGGAAGAGCAATGAGTACTTTTCACTGCTGAGCTGTTTACCCAGTCCCAAGGGTCTTGAGGCTCTGTAGCTTACCAGCTTCCCCTTTCCTTTCCTTGGCTTCCAGATCCACCCAGACACCAATAAGCAGTCTCACGTTCCTGCAGCCACAGACTCCAGCTCATCTTGCTGCTTAGACTTCCAAACATGCTGGACTGTATCCTCACATCCTGAGTGATAATATAATCTTCCTCAGGTTGCTTCTTGTCAGGTATTTGGTCACAATAGAAGAGTAAGAAATAGGCTGGTCCAGGCAGTGTTAGCAAGGCCCCAGGAGAGAGGCACGCCTGTGTGCTGTGAGGCTCTTTAGAATCCACTGTCGATGGAGCTAACTCACTAGCTGGCTTCCTCCCCGTCCACCCACTGCCTCCCACCTACACCATCACGCTGTAGAAATGTGCTGATATGTGGACCACTTTCCCGGCCCTTGGTTCTTCTTTCTCTAATCAAATTCCACCTGAAATTGACATCACCAGGTCATCTCAGGGAGGATCACAGTGGCCCAGTTTGTTTGCAACAGAAATGAAAACTCCAAACCTGAGCTCCCTTCCCCCATCCTCCAGGACAGCAAAGATACCGCCCTCAGGAAACTGCTTCAGGTCTCTGACTTCTCCCCCCCCCCCATCTATACAAATTAAACCTCTTATACACACCACAGGCTCTGCGAGCACCCACAGGTGTCAAGACCTCCTGAGAGTCCTGAGGAAGTCTCCTGTTTCTATGAGTCTTCTGCACATGCTCTCCCCAAGACAAGAGGGTGTTTTACAGCAGCACCCCACAAACCTTCCAACTGGAAACTGAGCAGGGCAGGGGTGCGAGATGATTTTTTAAAACCATCTTAGTCTAAGTTTTCCTCACAATCCTCCAGAGTCAGGATGCCCTCCTACCTATCAAACATAGGTGCATTTCTAAGTGTGTGTGTGTGTGTGTGTGTGTGTGTGAGAGTGTGTGTGTGTTTGTGTGGTGCATGCATGTGTGTGCACATGTGTTTGCTAGTCCATTTTCTGAAGTGTGCAAATGAGAAGATCAGAAGTCAGTGTCTTCCTTTGTTCCCCACCTTACTTTTTGAGACAGGGTCTCTCGTGGGACCTGAAGCTGCTTGCTATTTCAGCTAGACTGACTGGCCGTGGAGTGCCAGGAGGGCCTCGTGCCTCTGCCTCCTCAGCACTGACATTACATCATCGTCATGCCTGAATCTTACGTGGATGCCTGGAACTTGACTCAGGGCCTCATGCTTACCCAGCAAACACTTTACCCATGAAGCCATCTCTCCAGCCCCTGCACTTCACAGTTTGAGTGCAAATATAGACAGTTCACTTTCCAATCCACACCCAGAGCACCCACCTACGGGGAAGAGGCTGTAACTTTATACAACCCCTGCTCCCATCATGCCTGGGGACTTTCTGGTCCACAATGTTTGTGGAAGATGTCTTCATACAGAACAATGCTATGTGCTCACTGATCTTTACTCCTCTTCCTGTGGGAAGGACTCATTTCTAAACCCATCCATCAGGCGGGCAGTAGATGGGGCCATGCTATGGATGTTCAGTTTTCAGATGGTCAGCCGACACTTAATGGCTCCTGAGTCCTTTGTGCCATGTAGAAAATCCCAAGGCACTCTGCCAGGCTGTACAGCAGAGTCAATGCAATGGTGACCCTGGGGTTTCTGTCACAATACCAGTATGCTTTCTTGCTATTTCAGGGAGGAATCCATAACAGGCCTCTTTTTGCTTTAAATCTACAGCCTAAACCTTAGTACTGATTGTGTGCTGTGTGGCAGAAGACGCGTGTCTGATCAATGTGTTGCCTACAACAGCTTTGAGGGCGGATTCGTGGAGCATCCTTTATGGCCCCCAGAGGAGAGCTGGAGAACCAGGATTCTGACAGAATGTGCTTATTTTTCTTGGCGGCCTGGCTAGGTGTTACAAGGAGAAGAAGAGCTTAGCAGTTGGCAAGCAGGAACAAAGCCAGCTGAAGGCTCCAGGAGGCTGAGGGCTTTCAGTGATGGAAAATGCCCGCACATTTCCAGATTCTTAAAGAATAGAGAGAAGGTTTTAAATGACTGTAGGTGACCAGCCTTTTTATACAGTGACTTGGCCTTACCAAATAATCCTTTCTGCCTGGGAGACAGCTAAAGTGCTGTCATACAAACCCAAGGGACTTGAGTTCGATTCCCAGAAACGTGTAAAGAGCCAGCCATGGTGGAGCACACTTATGATTCCAGTACTGGGTTGTGAGTTCTCTGGCCAGCCAGAAGGCCTACTTGGCACTTGTCTTAGGGTTTCATTGCTCTGAAGAGACACCATGGCCAATGCAACTCTTACAAAGGAAAACATTTCATTAGGGCTGGCTTAAAGTTTCAGAGGTTCAGTCCATTATCATCATGGCAGGAAGTATGGCAGCCTGCAGGTAGACATGACACCGGAGAAGGAGCTGAGAGTTCTACACCTTGACTGAAGCCAGCCAGCAGGAGACTCTCTCTTTTGCACTAGGCAGAACTTAAGCACTAGGAGCCCTCAGAGCCCGCCTACCCAGTGACACTTTCTCCAATAAGGACGCACCTATCACAAGGCCGCATCTCCTAATAGAACCACTTGCCATGAGCCAAGCATAGTAAAACCACCAGAGCGCGTTCCAGGTCAGTGAGAGAAAACAAAAATGTCCCCCAAAAAAAAGAAAGAAAGAAAAGAGTAAGTGGAGGACTCCAGAGAAACAACACCTGAGTTTGTCCTCTGACCTACTCATATGAACAACCTAACACACACACATGCACACACACACACACACACACACACACACACACTTCCTCCTGCCTGAGCCTGGATCATCTCAGGGAGATGGCCTCAGGACGGGAGAGAGAGTCAGGGTACACATCCCACTGACTTGAGGACTATCTCGGGGGAGCCTGGATGGGGCTCTGCTTGTCGTGCCCTGCTCTGACCATGCCCGGGCACCAGCAAGCTATCCTGGAGTGGCAGGTGTTTTCTTCAAATGCCCTGCATCTGAGAGGGTGGCATCAACAAGCAGGCCGCGTGGAGGAGACGCACACCTCTCTGAGCAGACCTGGAGTTCTCTAGGCTTCATGCCAGTGCTGCCTCCACTGTGTTCCTCAGCTGTTCTTTACTGGTTCTGAGCTACTTAGGCAGTTGTCATTGTCAGAGAGACTTGTCAGTCTGCAACATATGGGTGGTGGTGGTGTGACCAATGATGTGATTCCTGGAGCTGTGCGAAGACTTTGTCCCTCCTACCCACCACCCACCACACCATGTGTCAGGAGTCCCAGCCAGTAAGGCAGCAAAGCTAGGGACCATCTGAAAACCCCATCTGTCCCAAGCCTGTAACCAGGACTCACGGAGCTTTGTACTGCTGCAGTATGGAGTCGTAACCCCTAAGTGGGGTTGAAGGGAGAGTCACCACATTTCACAATAAAAAGTGAGATGCTGCCAGCTGGGTCTTCTGTCCATCCAGACCATGGGCCTCTCAGCTCCCCATGACCCATATCCAACAAGTCTTTGAGCTCGCAGGCACAGACTGCTTGGCTGCATCGTGAGGAGGGGCAGAACAGTCCTTCTGGACATGTAGGGCCTTCCCACAAAGGAGACTCAGCATTTTCAGAGGAGGTGATTTTTGTGTGGGTCTAGGTACCTTCCCAGCAGAATGTCCAAAGTCACACATTGGGCTACAGAAAAGGGTTTGCTCAGGTTGGCCGCCAAGATAGGAGACTTGAAGTCTGAAACATACCCTAACCGAGCCTGGCCCAAGCTTCCATTACAGGACATGCTTGGCTGTGGATACAGACATGACCATCCACATTGTTCAGCAGAATGACAGGGTGTAGAAATTCAGGGTCATGTGAACAGGAGCTGCCTGAAACTCTCAGTTGGCCTTAACCTGGGTTGTGTAAGCTGGGTTTGAGTGACTTCTATCTGGGAGGATTGCTCCACCCAGTTTCCTTCTGACATCACATCCCTGTAAAGCAGTGGTTCTCTCTGTTGGTGGTGACTCCTTTGTGTGTGTGTGTGTGTGTGTGTAGGTGTCAAATGACCCTTTCAAGGGGTCAGCTAAGACCATCTGGAAGCACAGATGCTTACATTATGATTCATAACAGTAGAAAAATTATAGTTATGAAGTAGCAATGAGAATAATGTTGTGTCTGGGGGTCACCACAGCATGAGGAACTGTATTAAAGGGTCCCAGCATCAGGAAGGTTGAGAATCACAGCTCTAATGTGAGCTTTTCTCTGACTGCCGGAGGATCAGCTCTTCTTTGTCCCATAATCATCTGCAATACCTGAAGGTCCCAGGTCCTCACTGCCCATCACAACCATCCAGGAAGACTCAATAAATTAATCAAAAGAAGAAAAAAAAGGAGTCATGGCCCTTCCAAAAGCTCCCTGTAGACTCTGAGCCACAGGGAAAGCCACGTGGCCCCTGGGAAGCCAGCTGTAATGCAAGAGGACCTGACTTCAGACCCCAGCAACTAGTTGACAAACCAGCTGTGGTGATGGCATACACCTGTTACCTCAGCGGGGAGGGGGAGAGGAGGGGG